>BMAU01002521.1:5000-20401 GCA_019973935.1 Trichonephila clavipes
TTGCGACGATACCTTGATGTTAGTCTAACACAATACCATTGGTCGCGACGATGCCTTGATGTTAGTCTAACACATACCATCGGTCAGCGAGCATGCAGACCTACACCCAAGGAGCCGGTTTCGGGCAGTCGTGAGTTGAAACCGTGGTGCAAGTAGCAGAGCGAAGGTGTTGTTGGAAAAAAAATAGCGTTCATATTTTCGTGTCTCCGAGCCGTTAACACTAAATAACGATCTTTATTGGGCGTTGTTGCCCGTCTACGACGTCCTATTCTTCGGCCTCACTTCCAGTCTCCAAAAAACGGTTCAGATCCTGAAATCATTGCACACCCAATAGCTTGCGCTACTCGGCTTGAGTTTGGCCCCCTTCTAACCTGCCAACAACTCTCCAAGCTTCTGAATCAGTTAAATGACTTCGCTAAAACATCGTACTCATCGAAACAAAGCAGTCACTAAATGCAGATCATCCTTTGGGTCTCTCATTTCACAGCTGAAAGTCAAATCTCTTTTCGTTGCCGCTGAAGCTGACGTTTTTGACGTCGAACTCAAAATTGAAGCATACTACTCCTCAGTTTGAAAATCAGAAAATTTGCATTTGTGATTCTCTTCTTCCATTTGCGGCAAAAATTTCGCTTATATCTTTATTTTTTATAAAACTTACAATATCCTTTTAATTGTTTTGGAGCAGTGTATATTATTGAGTTCAAACTTGAAGATGGCTTACCAATCATTGTCATAATGTTGGAGATTTTTTTAACATCTGCCATGAGTAATGCCTGGTTAAAATTGAGTGAGTGAATATTAAAGTCGCACTCTTCAGCTACAAGAGGGCTTTTCAGGCGACGGACCACGCAATTTGAGCCATGGTCAACCGACGTGGATGACACCTGAGCTGGAACCCTCTCCTAACTACCACCCCACACCAACGGGAGGACGCTTCAACTCCTCGATAGACTTTAACGTGCTCTGCCGCCCTACACGGCGGGTCTTGCAAGTGGTACTGGTGATTGAACTAATGACACATCCGCCATGAGCCGACACCTTGACCACTGAGCTACCCTAGCCCACATGCCAGTTGTGAGAGAAGCTCACTAAGTCAAAATTATTCAAGAATTATCTCAGATCAACTATGTCCATGTTAGTCTAAAATTAAGCTATTCCGGCAATTGAACATGAATATTAGATATTGACAATTGTATAAAATATTTCCTGAAAATGAAAAAAAAACAAACATGTGAAGTGCATATTTAATCAATAAAAAAAATTAAAAAGCTGTTTTTTTTTTTTACTTACTAATTTTCTTTGACTAATAATAAAAATACTGAAAATCTCTTACACACATCTGCAGTCATGTTGCTTACATTTTGGTTTAGGGGTTGCACCATGAAGACATACGAGAATATTATAGTTTTCATCCAAGGTCGAGTGACGAGTACGACATCTGAGCTTGCATCCCACACCACGCCAAAAGGAAGACTTTGGGCCATGGTATATTTAAAGTGCATGTTTACACGATGCTTCTTCAATGGTTCTAGTGTTGAACTGTTATATTTAACAACACTGGCCACAAGTTTACGACTATGGCCATTCGGCTATAGCTGTGCTGCTCGTATTAAGCTTAGATTGCTGCTTATTCCAGTGATGTAATGGAGAATATCAGGGACCTCCCTGCAAAATCAGGAATTAGTCCCCCTTATCCGAGTGTTACAAAGAAATACAAAACCATAACATCAGGCCGTGAGGTCCCACAATAAAAGACCCCGGAATGCAGTGACGTCACTTGACAATGGTTCAAAACAACGAGGTCCGTCTCCAAAAAGCCCTTTGTAACTGAGCAGTGTGACGTTAATATTCAATCTCTCTTGCGCGGTGGATTTTACGCAACTGGTTTATTAAAAAATTAATCCACCAAGTCTAGTTTTTATTTCAAAACAACCAAATATTTATTAACTTTCGTGCGATATATAAAGTAATCAGCAGTGGGATTGTTTACAATGTGAATTACATCAGTCATTCTTCATTGCAATTTTTATACATTACATTACATTCACTAAAGGGAACATGTCTGCAGCCGCAACTAACAACACCCATCCGCTGCAAACTATGTCGACAACAATGTGTGCACGTTCACATGGGCAATAGAAAACTGGCCTGTATCTTTCTTGCCCTTGTTAAAAGCCCTGGTATTCCACGTGAGAGACCTCGCAAGGTACAAATTGGCGTCTAAAAATGGGTGAATAGAGAAAACACTTCTTTACTCTATTCACAGAGTAATCAATACCAATATGGGACCCTCGTCGATGTAGTAGTTGAGATTTCGTTTCTAGACTCGGATGGAACACCAGTACTGAAAACACAAAGAAAATGCTTCTCTTCAACATATTTGACATACGAGGAATTAGTGTTGGAAGAAGCGTTAAATTGTAGAGAGGAATAGAATCATAGTAAACGACACTTTTTACCATTTCGCTGCCTGTGGAGTGCGCTTTGACAGCAAGTATTTGCTGGTAGTCCCACCCTTCCGATGCTTCACCTACACACGTTTAGATATTGAGAGGAGGACGATATTCTGGTGCATTAGAGACAGCCAACTACCTATTGGTGAGAGAATCCAAATATGGTTACTACATCTTTTAAAAATAGACATTATGTGATTACTTTTGAACTCTGAAAATAATTTTGATTTCTAGTGGACAACTTGTTGTGATCTCTATTTTGAAGACAATCTACCTTTTCACGCCTCTATTTCGACATATCAGTCATGGACGTAGACGGTGAGAAGCGCTTCTGCAGTTCAGGTACTAAATATGATTTAAGCACTGTAGTTTTCTAGAGATTTGAGCGTTATTGTAAAAAGATGTATTATGTGTAAAGAACTATGTTGTTCAATGATGAACTGTGCTTACGATGTGAATTTGAAATTGAAAATGGATCTGCTTGAAACGATCCTCATGAAAACCTGCGCTCAGAAGTGATCGGGTGATAGTTGTCGTAGACTTGAACTATCTTGTTAACTTGTTTTGGAAGTTTCAATCGTTTTAAAAATTAGTCTCCGATATCTTTTCAGTTTTTGGTTTTTTCTTCATTATGAAACCTTGGATGTTTTTAACTCAAAACAAGAGTTCAATCAAAAACAACTCGAATGATAAATGTCTTTCATATAGATGTATCTAAGGATAGACGAGGGAATAATTAGAATTATACTAATCCCAGAGTAAGAATCAAATTTTTCTAAACTATTTTATAAATGGGAGTGAATATAAACTATAAATTCCAAAAATATTATAATTTCACCTGCTTCGAATCACCATGTTGATTTTAGTGGCCTTATATATTTTAACCGGTCGTAACTTTTTTTTTTATTGTAGTAATTGACTAATTTAATGGTATACACACGATTAATTGCTTTGTGAGATTACTATATGAATACTGGAAATTCTGCCAAAGGGTCTTAAACTTACAAAATTTCTCGATTCTACACAAGATAACTATGCTGCCCAAAAACATTTGTAATAATAAACCTGTTCAATTAAATTATAATTTTTTTCTTAACATTTAATATTTGACAACTTGAAATATTTTCAGACTTGTAATTATTTGAATTTACTATGTCAGAGGCACTCCGAGAAAGATGCGCGTCAAAAGAAACATCTGAGGGTCCGGAAACTTACACTGAAACAAGTATTTACGGAACCCCAAAAATACAGGAGAATTTATTTGAACCACCGGTATATAGTTTGATTTCACTGGCACGCGCCAAGATGTGCAACAAGAACAACATTACAAATGAGCGGTTACCTTTGATATTTTTTGTCGTCTGCGATGTGGTTGTCATATGGATATAACGTACCGCTGGAAAATACCAAAAAATGCTATTTCTGTAACTCTATTAAAGGATTTTATAACTGAATCCCTCCTGCAAATTTAACCTTTTTTTCAGTGGCGCAATTATTTTATTTGTCTTCTGGTTTTTATTTTGTGCCATTTTCGAATTCGATAATTTCGAATATCATGGGTGAGTGTTAAGATATCAAATTAGTACCTATCTTTCTTTTTTTTTTTTTTAAGTCTGAGTGTTGTACTTTAAATTATTGCCATAAATCGTCAATTTTTACTTTATTTTACTTTTTAAAAATGCTTTTTTTTTGAACGCTCTTTCTTTGATGAAATACGCAAAGTTCCTTTGTTTTTCGAATACTGCAAGCCTTCAAAGTATTTCGTAACTTGTATTCATTATTAATTTGAATGTTTTATTAATATAAAAAAATAAAATTATATCTAGTCATATATTCATAATTTTTTTGTATTTATTACGTATTACGATATTTCATATATAATTACTATTAAGTTATATTATAATTTTATCATATGCGGCATAATAATAATATCATTATTAGTACATGTTACATTTTATGTTACATTACTGATATTCATTATTTATTGATTGATCTTGTTTATTCTCTATATCGTGTATTTTAAAACACTTCTTTATAATCTTTGTATTAATAAATTACCGCTAGGTTTTTCAGGTCTTAGATTACACTCGAGCAACACCAAGCGCTGTTTATGCGGTTCCGGCCACGAAGCCGAGTGGTATAGGTATCGGACTGTGGCTGCTTTGTCACAGGTTCGAGCCCAGTACCACTAAAGACCCGCCGTAAGAGGGCAGCGATGCACGTTAAACTGTCGAGAGCTGAAACGTCCTCCCGTTGGTGTGGTGTGGTAGTTAGGAGAGGGTGCCAGCTCAGGTGTCGTCCACGTCACTTTGACTATGGTTCAAAATTACGTGGTCCATCGCCAAAAGCCTCGTGTAGCTGAACAGTGTGACGCGTTAATATTCAATCAATTGGCGTGGTTCCTTTATCGCGCCAATTGGCGTAATGCTCCGTGATATTAAACAAGTTCATTTCCCGAGAAGAAAGCTATTTCTTCTATGAATGGTCTTTCGGGCCATACTTGAGAAGGTTATTTTCAGCCATTACAACAATTGATAGGTTATATATAAAAGAAACTTTTATCGTTCTTCAACACTTAACAAACGCGACTCCTGAGATTCAAAGAGTATCTTCCTTAATTGGGCGGAATTCACCGGGAAAATCTATACAATAAGTTAGCTCTTTCACATTGCCGTTCCTCCTCTACGTCCAATTTTAACTTATGGATCACCACCTAGATCATGCCGCAAATTCTAATATTAAAAACACATTCGAAGTTGCTCATGAACTCAGTTAAATAAGAAATATAGTTAAAGCTAATAGATATGCCAGAAATAGTAAAATTTACGAAGATATTAAAATAATTCCTTTCAAAGCCTACATTCAAAAAACTGGCATCTCCTTTTAATAGTTTACCGAACAATAATGAAATGTTAAAATGCTTAATAATTACATCCCAATGCCTGATCTTTAAAAGACCTAGGAGAATTCCCAGATTCGTATAACCCCCCATCACTAATCTGGTCACTCACCGAGTGGAGAGTGACGACTTTCATTGCCAAATTTTTCTTTTTTTTTATTTTATTTTCCAAAATGCATTTTGTTTATTATAATTTCTTTTAACTTCTTAACTTTTTACTTATTGCAACCCCCACACAGGGCAGATTTCTAGACCTCCCTTTGATTTGTACCCACGCATCAAAATCAATAGAGAGCTCATTTCTCACAGTGCCACTTGACCAATCACAAACAGTGCTATATTCAGACTCATTCAGGACTTTACTGCTGAAACCGTATGCAAGAAAACTCAGATTCTGTAGCCACGCCTCCTTGCCACGTTCGACCAACCAATCAGACACTCATCACTCCCAGGCAGGCCTTACCCAACATCAGGTCACATACACACTATTGAGAACGCTTCGCGTTCCGTTTCCCAGTGACGCCCAGCATCATCATCTTCTGTACCACAACCTTATATGCGTGTTATCGATCCTTAGCAAGAAGTTCGGATCCAATAGAAACTGGTTTAAGTAGATTATTATACTATTGATTATTTATACACATTTCTCAGCATTTTAATTGGTTTCTTAAACTTGTAAGACTGTCAACATGAGTGAAGAAAAAGCACTAAAAGATGCTGACATTAAAAATGCTTCTGAGTTCTAAAAAGGAAATAACCTGGATAGAGGCAAAATGAAATCCTGTGTGATGTTTTAGATAGAAAAGCAGTAACGGCTCGAACAAAGAGGGCTTGCCAAATTTCGCTAGGTTATTTTTGTTTGAATTGCAATCCTCGGACAAGAAATCCATCAAATGTCAGTGACGAAGTGCTATGTAATATGATCAGACACCCAACGTTTAGACTTTTCACAGAAATGGTCTTCATGTTTAAAATTCATCAGACTACTGCTTTGATTATATTAACACAACTGGTTTTGTGCCGAAACTATCTGTTTAGGTGCCACACGAATTCGCCGCGCCAGCCGAGTGGTGGATATCGGATCATGGCTGGATTTGTCACGAGAGCCTGAGTTCGTACCACTAAAAACCCGCCGTTTAGGTTATCAAGGCACGCCAAATTCGAGAGCTGAATTGTCCCTGTAGTTAGGGAGTTAGGAGAGGGGGTGCCATTTCAGGGTCGTCCACGTCACTCTTCGACGGGGTTCAAAATTACGTGGTCGTCGCCAAAAGCCCCGTGTATACCCGAGCTGGCACCCCCTCTCCCAACTTCACCACACCACACTCAACGGGAGGACGTTTCAGCTCGACACATTTAACGCATCGATGCCTCCACATGGCGGGTCTTCTAGTGGCACTGGGCTCGAAGTCGTGACGAGGCAAAATACGATCCGATACCTATATCACTCGGCTACCACGGTTACCCCGTTGCCACTATGGGCAGTCTATTATTGAGATGGCAATACGCACGGTGTCACTGCCATCTTAATCACTAGCCAAACCAGCACACCGGTGTCCTATTCTCGGCTGGGTAAGGGGGACTCAGCCTTTCATCTTTAGTTAGTCAATACATGAGTACCAAGCTTGCTTGGTAACTCAAACACTAGAAGTTTCGCGTTAAACTGATCACCTGACCGGAACATCTGCTCATGCACCTCAGTTCCCAATGCCCTTGTATTGAGATGGACATAGTAAGACAACGTCCCTCATGGGCTGCTGTGCCACTGAGTTTAGTTTTACAAATGAGGATATAGAAAATTCATTTGTGGATGCCACTTTGCGTATTTGTAGTACCCCTTCATGGTGGTTTGCCCTCGGTGCAATAGCGCCGAATGGGAAAGCCAATTCAGAGGAAAAAGCTGGAAGAAATTTATAATTAGAGTTCATACAAATAAGTTTAATAAAGCTCCAGTGGCTCTGTTGCTTAGGGCAGTGGTCTCCAAGCGCACAAGAAACATTAGATTATTTATACTTCTTATTCACTGTGGTATATTCTTGGGTTTGGGCTACTTTTTATGTGAATCACTTTATATCTCATTTTTGGTGCAGCTATATTATTTTTCATTCTGAAGGCACGTTTAAATAATATTATTAAAACAAAACAATCTAAAATATATAAAATCAACGTCGTCCCTCTCCCTCAGCGGGCCAGCGGTAAAATTATCTACGTTAACCGGTCCACAGTGATGAAAAGTGTTAGGTACCGCGTCACTCGGGTTACGAGTTGTAGCACACCACAGTTTTCCCCCTTATTCATTTGTTCAATTCCTGCTATTAGGTCACACTCTCTATATATTTATTTATCTTCGTTGAATTTTCAATCGTTAATAAAATACATTTTAAAGAGCTCAATTGAGCTGAAATTTTATAAATAATACATGATTATTTTTGGATGACAATACAGTAATTTCATTATAATTAATAAAAATTAGAACTAATTCAAAGAGTTACAAATACAGCCACGTTGGCATCATTTTTGGCGAATTGTGTCTGAAACTTGAAAACTTTTGTTCGCACTCATAACGTTCGTTTGAGCTGAAATTTTCTATAGGTTATTTTATGGAGTGATATTATAATTTAATTATAATTACTTAAAATTAATTGACTGAAACTAATTACTTAACGAATTACGGCTACACAGCCACATTGGCTTTACTTTTGTAGTGACTTGGGCCAAAAACTTTAAAAGATTTGTTTTTCTCGCGTTTTAAAGCATTCAGTTGAACTGAAATTTTATATACACGATTGTTTTGGATGACAATGTGATACTTTAATGATAATTAATAAAAACTAATTACCACTTATTGTGATTCTGTCATATGTATATACATATTTTTATTAATTGTAATTATTTAACAAAAAGTAGTTAAAATAAAATTTTTCATTGCTGATTTAAGTATGAATTGACTTAAAACTATTTTTTTTTACTTATTTCAACGAACCAAAATCACTAAAAGAAACATTGTAAAAATTTAATTGATCTTATATATGTACATAAATTGATGTTTGTATTTCTAAAAATTGCTTCACTCCTACAACATTCAACCGATGACTACGAAAACTGTTTACGCAGAGTAGTGTATTTTTGTGAGAAGGTTTTTGTGTTAACCTACTTTGCCGCAACTCCCCACCTCAGGCGGCTCTACAGAGATCGGTCCCTGCACCATTCAATCAATCGCCAAGTAGCCAACAGGGTCGCTACAAAATGGCCTTGGCTCTACCGCCAACATTTTCGCTATGTTCTCTTGAATCGCCAGTATAATGTAAGGGAATGGCGTTGCATGCAAATATTATAAATTTAACATAAAACAAATCAACGCAAAAAGTAATGTGTGGATTACTACACATCCAGATATAAATTATTTACACTATCGTAAGCATTCATTACACAAAATTTGTGACAACGTGTTACTTTTGCTGAGCGGACATCAGCATAGGAAGGTGCTTTCCAAAATCGACCACAAAGGAGTTACGGGGTGTTATAAATAAATAAAGATCCTTTTTATCACAGTACTAGCCATTAGACCTACAGATATAAAATTTAACAAATATAATTTTTTGTGCAGCTGAGATAAAGCAAAAGGCTTTTTAATTTTTTTGTCTAATTACAACTTTCAAATTCACTCATTAAAAATGACTTTATCCTTTAAAAAGGGTGAAACGTTTCATTTTTTTGGTTCGACAAAGGTCTTTTTGACCCCCGAGTATACTGGCTAGGTTTGCGATAATTGCGCCGGTTTGGTTAAGAATTGCTTGAAAGGAAATTACTTGAAATAAAACCAGGTATTAAAGCCCGGAATTTAAAATAATGGGCGCGCATTTCAAATTTCATTTTGTTGTTGAGCACCGGGTTGAAAGTATGGCTGGCTTGTAAGTGAATACATAATTTGAAATCTTCAGACAAAAATAATTTTTTTTAAATTTTTCGCTTACTCGCCGAGTTAAATTGTTAGAAGGATTAATTGCTTCGAAATTATGAATGTCCTAAATGTAATGAGCAAATGGGATAAAATAAAGTTTAAAAATGAATTTCATGTATTTATAATCGATTCGAATGGAAATGTCGAAAAAAGGTATGTGAATACGCATTTTTTGCAAAAGTATAAGAATAAGAACGTGGTTTTAGAATGCTAACATTAAAAATCGGCAAGAAACCTTTTTTCTCCGTTTTAATTTTACCAACGTGAGGCATGTTAATGATTATTACCTCGCTGAGTATTTATAAACCTCTCGCGTCCTTTTAAAAATGAATCATAAATTTCATATGATTTTTTAAAATGAATTTCATTAAGCACTTTATTTAACAATAAAAAGATTAATTGTCATGTTTTTTCCGATTTTTTTTCTTAAAAAGAACATTTTCTGTATTGTAATCATATATTATCGGGGACGTATACCATCTTATACTGCATTCATTTCCAGAAACACCGTTCATTCGGGTTTTTGCTTGGCGCCATTTCAAAATTCGCTTGGCGCTCTTCAGAACTCAATAGCAGGGTTCTCGAGGAGTTTACCCATTTTGCCATTTGCATGGTGGACAGTCATTTTTGCCTGACACCAACTAGATGATGAGAAACTTATTTTTATTTTTAAAGAAAAAATATGTTACTCTGATATAAAATACATCATATTGTATCGAAATTTAAAATTTATACGCCGAGTTAAGAAATTATCTTAATTAAAAGAAAGAAAAGACTTAAAAAATTACTGAAAAGTGACTTAACACCATTATTTTAAAAGAAATAGTATTCGTTGCTTTATTAACTCCGAGTTTTATAGCCATATTACCTCTTTTAGTGTATGGTTTTCAGAATAACCTCAGGAATAAATGGCTGGGGTCAGGTCACGAGACTTGCTCACGTACATAGGTTCGAGCTCGGTACTGCTAAAAAGACCCGCCGTCTGAAGACTTAATGCATAAAAACCAAAATTTGCGAAGCCTCAAACGTCAGTTTGCGTTGGTGTCATGTGAAAGTTAAGAGGTGGTGCCAGCTCGGGTGTCGTCCTCAACACTTGACTTTATATTTGTGCACAATTATGAGATCAGTATTAAAAATAATAGTGCGGCATTTCTCAAATAGTGATGGCGCACCCAAACTCGGGATTTTGACAAAACCCGAAAGAGAGGTGTTGAGCATATCTAAAAAGTGAAAACAAAATTCATCTTAAAAAATCATTTATTTACAGTGGTAAACAAACAAAATCCATCTCTGAATCAAAATATAATTTACACTAATATATTAGAAGAAATTATTTTTGTAACAGTGCTACACATTGTATTTTATAATTAATTTAACAGTACTGAGTTAAAACTAGTTAAGAATCACCAGTGAGACCAAATGATTACATATATAAACTTATGCACAAAAAACTAACACTTATCTTGATAGCCAGATGTAGCCGCCATTGATTAATCGTTAACCTGCCGATTAAAGAGACTTTGATGCGATTCGTCATCCATTTGCCAGCGCTTTTGGTGATATTGGGGGGGAATAAAGAAGCAAATAATCTGCAATAAGTAAATCCTTCGCAAACATTGTCAAGGTTCTTTACTGTATTCCAAAGCCTTTGGAATAATTTTACAGATAGCAGCGCACAGAAAAAGATCGTACTTCGGAAAGACGTATATATACGTCTAGGGAAATTAACACTTTGGCTTAGCGAGACGTTTATATACATAAGGGGGTTGCTTAAGAGGTAAAAGTCGCATCGTAGTCTCAGAGTCAAAGTATAGTATTGAATTCAGTGCATTGTTATTGTACGGGGGGGCGATGAAAATTATGATTAAATATTGGGTCACGAATATTGAAACTTTTGAAAAGCACTGATATAGTGTGACAAACTCTTCCTACCAAATACCTCAAAGGATATTCAAGCGAATAAGTGATTGCTCATTAACACTTAGCGCTATAAAGCAATACGCGACTGCTACTAGTAACAAACCTCAAATTTTTTAACATTTTTCAAGTGACACTACGCCGGATGAAATCCTTTTCTTATAGATTTCATCGCACTTTCCATTGGTGGCGAGATATTCAGTGGCGTTATGATCTTGCGCAGACCACTCGTGCTGATGGCCCACGTCGAATGACGGCAAGCGCTTCTTGGCGCAATAAAAGAATCAGACTCAGTAGCGCTTTGTTGTCGCTCGAATGCAATCCAAGATGGCGGTCAGCGGCATTACCATTCGAAGATAATTTTCCTTGTTTGGAAATACGTTAAAATGTATTTCAAACGAAGAATATGAAGGATGCGAATCGACCACGTCGTTCCGTCGTATCCCGCATCTAACGGTCACGACATATCCATCAAAGTAACATGTACCAATACATAATCGATTTTCCTGAAAAAGATAATCTCATAATATAATTTATATAGGCCACTATCCTTCCTTTGTCGAACTCGAATATAAGTATGATTTAAAAAGCTTATTATGTTTTCTACGAGACATATACTGAGTTTTAATAGTGCAATTATAAAGAATAAAATCGCATCGCATTGTAATTAAAAAATTATTCATAAGAATACCTAAATTATGCATAATTGCAAATAAAATAACATAATTGATAAATGAATAACAAAATAATCACTATAAAAATAACACCTCCACTACTTTACGTTGTAAATTTCATGTTATTTTAACAAGCCTTTCAGTGGGTGTTGCATTTACGGTGGCCAGCAGTGTACTGTAAAAAAAACAATATATGTGTGATCAAAAATATTTAAATTTATTTCTCTAATATGTTTTCAAAGTTAATGACATATATTTTCTGTTTTTTTAATAATGTGGGATTTCTTCGTTTCATTCAACAAATCAACGAAAAGCACAATAGGCCTTTTGTCACAGAGCAAATCTTTCAAAAAAAAAAAATTAATATTGGTGAAACTAAAGACGATTTTTATGTTTTATATTTAATTTATATTATGAATTTGATTCTGAAAGAGTAAAAAGTCAGTTGTACCAGCCATTATTTTAGAACTCAAAAGATTAAAAAATTTTGAAGTTTTTAAAATTTCTATATATATAACACTAAATTTTAAAAACGTTGCAGACAATTTCAGTGATTTATGTTTTTTTTTAATTATTGTGAACGCAAGAGTTATAGAGTATGAATTTAAAAACATGTTACCTTGTTGACTTTTAATAATTATTTGTCTAGCTAAACTAGAAAAATCACTAAAAGTTTTTAAAAAATGTTAACTTAACCATTTTTTTAAAAATTTAACTAGAAAACTGAGACCTAAATCCATAGTAACTTTTTATAGAAACATAATAAGCTTAAAAGATATACGAAATTTTCAAGACTTGTCGAACTGATTTATCGGGACGAATATTAACGCTCAAATTGTTCAGCTTACGATCGAGGGCTTTTTGGGCGATTTGGGACCACGTAATTTTTGAACCATAGTCAAGTGACGATGCCAACTTCTAAGTTGACACTCATCTGGTGGTTTCTACTCTACGCCAACGGGAGAACTTCCTAGACTCGACAAATTTAGCAAGCATCTGGTTCTGCTACTACGGCGCGTTACGAATGGTAATTAAATACAAACTCATTACTCTACAGCGCACAGCAGTCACGGAGAAACTGGACAATCATGATCACTGGCTACTGCACTTAGAATTAATAATCGACAAATAAATTGTTAACGAGCAAATAAGTAACCCTGGTACCGTACTTTAAAGCACTTCCCAAATGCACATTTCAATGTTTCTCTAAAGGTCTTATTACGCATGTATGTCTCGGAATCAACTCAAATATCTTGAGAGAGCCGTTTCAAGTAGCTGTAAGGGGTGAAGGGGTTGCCATAAACAAAACAATATGCACTGACGTCAGCTCCGTCCTATCTTCCATTGAAGAATTACTCAGCGATATTTCTGGTTTGACAAATGAATACCCAAAATTGAGTTCTTTTCTTTTGCTCGCGCTTTTGTTGACAGTCGCAGACGAAATGAAGCACAGTCATTCTATTAATAGATTATATGCGCCATTAAAATATTATATGACATTAAGTATTATACGCAATTTCTAATGCGTTTGACGAAGACGAATTCCTGCCACCCTTACTATCATCGGTGTTTGGGCGTAGCGATCAAGAACCTCATTGACTGGGAACTTCTAGCGATACTTTTAGCTCACTGAGGAAACAAATGTTCGAAACCGTTGCTATGTCAATTGAGTGAAAATTGTCCAACGGGTTGCTTGAAAAACCTACTCCAAATATGAAGGACGTGTGATAAAGCCTTTACACTCATCATTATTCAAAGAAGGAATGTTTTTAGGACAACGAATTGTTTATCAATGTCGCATTCAAATATAAATAAAATTTTGGGGTGACAGAAAGCGAAACTAGGAATCCTCGTATATTAAGGAGCATGACACTTGAGTTTTGCACCCCCCTATCCAAACATTCACACCAAACCAGCGAGAGGACTTTGAGCATCTACGAGGTCAGTAAGATCAGGCTATTTTTTAGAATTCTTGAAACATTCCAGGTTTTTCCAATAGAATTATCGCCACATATTTAGTTTCACGTAAGCTTGATCAATCTGAACTCTTTGGGCTTATTTATTATCTTTTAATTTAAATCACTATAGTGAGAGTTCCTTAACTTTGCGCTATAAAAACTCTAAAGCAATGGACCTAGTCATTTTGATCCATGGTCAAAAGACAAGGGCTACATCTGAGATGGCAACACACTCTTCTAACTTCTACACTACGCCATAGTTAGGACATTGATTTAATGTGCCCTTTATGTGGTAGATCTTAAGCAACATCGATCAATACCATGTCTAATCCTTTCAGAATCACGCATCTAACTGCTTTACAAATTTAAAAGCCGTATTATTGGGAAAAAAAATTAAACCTAGCTGCATTTAGAAAATTCCTATAAAAATGTTATTAAAATAAAACACACGCTGTAAATGTTTAGTTTATAGTCATTCTTAATTCCACATATGCTATAAATTCAATTCACACCGGTGTAATCAAGGGCCTCAGAATGGGTTAAACGTAATCTTACATATGTTACATTTTTGTCTGAAATTATCACATATATGAGATCATGATTCTGAAAGGGTTAACGACGGAGCTTGAAGTTCTGAACAAGTGACGGAGACGACGACACCTGAGCTGGAACCCCACAATCCTATCTTCTATACCATGTCAAAGTGAGTGATCGGAGGCTCGACATATTAATGCATATCAACCCTCTCTTACACGCTGTGTCTTTAATGGTAATATAGCTAGCACCTCCATGACACGCCAGTCATGCGTTCGTGATCATTACCTCTAAGATACCGTGGCCATTAAAAGTTTCCGAATTGAATGGGTTACGTAATCTGTTCTACAATCACGTGTTTTATATTCTATGCTTAAAATGTCTTCAACCAAAGAGTTGAAGATCTTAAGCAGAAGCCTCTCTCTCAACTACCACCTGAGTAGTAGTCCTCGTTGAGAGAATTCAGAATATTTTCTTAAAATCTGATATGGAAACTAACGATGTTGATACCCCAGCTGCGTTTACGTATCTATAGGCAATAGAAAACTGTCCTCGCATTACTTGCTCCAGAGAGGATCGAAAGTCCCGTTTTCGAAGTCGAATCTCTGGAAAGCACCGAGTGGCACTTGGCAATTAAAGAAAAGGCGAAAAATTGCTTTCCATCAGTATTCACAGAGAACAGGACAGTGGACCCGACATCATTGAAATAGTTTTCAACTTTCATTACTCACCAGCCAAGGAACGTTGCGTAAAACAGGAAATTACACCGAAGCCAATTCCTTAAGGGGTGGATATTTTGAACTTGCAGAACCCACAGACCACATCTTTAAATCCACAACGGACCAATACCTATCAAACGATACCTCACACTTCATTTGCCAAATGTGGGGGTGGGACTGGGCACACGCCCAGACCAAACTTGTGTTTTGCTGGATCTAGACTAGGATTGGACAGGCGTACGTTCTTCTGCAGCATCAGGAACTTTAGTGCTCTTGCTCCAGGACAAGA
>BMAU01002522.1:0-34648 GCA_019973935.1 Trichonephila clavipes
TCTATAAGTTCTACGTCTTCATTATATATACTTGTAATATTTGTGGAAAAAACTTCGTTACAAACTATGTTTTAAAACGCCATACATTACAAGTTCATGAAAAAAATGCTGTCCTTCAATGTGCGGATTGTAGTAAAAAATTCGTCCGAGAAAGTGATTTAACCCTCCATCTGGACAGAACGGATTTTTTCCGCCTACTAAAGAGGCTTCGAAAATGGACTGAACGGATTTTTCTGCCTTCAAGTAACGTTTTCAAAAGCGGATTAGCCGCACTTTTCTGAAATCCTTTCCCCCTTTTAAGGTTTAACATCTTGAAAGATAATGAGGGACGGAGGAAGCAACACAGCAGGAGTTTTATGGCTCGCAGGGAACCCCGTGTTTTGACCCTGGGCAATGTAAAAAATCGGGGAGAAATTTCTTTACAACCCAAGAAGTGTTTCTTTTCTAGCTTGTATTTTAAAAGTTTCCAAAAGTCCCAACGCATAAGTAAAATATGTTACAATTCCCTTTTGGTTTCATATTAATTTGAAACTGTAACAAGTTGGGGCGTGTCAGGGCAATCTGCTATTTTATATAGTTAGACAAATTATCTTTTTAAGTATATTCTTTCGCTTCATTTTTCTTATTCAAAGCTTTCAGATTTTGAAACATGATTATTTTATTATAAGATACCGAAAAATTAATAAACATCAAACTCTTTAAAATTTGGAACCTTTTCAATTTTTCCAACCACTAAAAATGAATAAATTTAAACTTCATCAAATCATTTGAAACATTTTCTTACACTTTGATAAAAATAATAACGAAAAAAACTAATTAAGATTTATTATTATTTTTTTTTTTTAGATTTCAAAGCCTAAGTGTTCAGGGAAGTTTAAGTACAGTGTGTGTGCCTGGTTATATATTGTTAAAATACACCGAATTATATTTGAATTTTAAGTGCTTGAACTTCAGTTTACATCAAAGACAACATGAATGAAGATTTTTCACACATTTTTTTATAACTTGAATGTTTGAATAAATGGTAATCAAAAATATACGGAAACATTTACAGTAGACATTTATGCATATAAATAAACATAAAAATCAATTTTAAATTGAAGCTATTGAAAAACATTCGAATTATATATTGTTCAAAAATATCTATTTATACAAAATATACCTCAACATTTATCTTTTTTAAAGGCTAACTGAATAAGTAATTAAAATCTGGATATGTTTTGAAATCTCAACATTATATAAAGCTAGAAATTTTATGTTAGAAATTCCATTTGAAATTTCGAAAAAAAAATGCAACGCGCAGTTAAAAATTATTTACCATAAGGTTTAGCAATTGTTTGAGTATAATAAAAATTTCAAATTTTATTATATAGCTTCTTTGGTATCTTTTAATATATTTCGGCCGCGGTTGCCGAGTGGTATAGGTATCGGAACGTGGCCTGCTTTGTCACGAGTTCGAGCCCAGTACCACTAAAGACCCGCCGTGTAGGGCAGCGATGCACGTTAAATCTGTCGAGAGCTGAAACGTCCTCCCGTTGGTGTGGTGGGGTAGTTAGTAGAGGGGGTTCCAGCTCAGGTGTCGTCTACATCACTTGACCATGGTTCAAAATTACGTGGTCCGTCGCCAAAAGCCCTCGTGTAGCTGAACAGTGCGACGTTAATATTCAATCATTCATTTAATATATTTCGAAGATTTCATACAATTCGGTTGAAACCCGCATGCTAAGATCAAAAAATATACTAAAAAAATTGATGAATATACAATTACAATAAATTCTTACATAGAGAAGCAAAACTGAGAAGCTAAAGCGTAGGAATAAAAAATTTTGAGTATATCTGAAGTAGTTTTCGAAATATTTATTTTAAAGTTTAGAAAATTTTTGTGCGTTATGTTATACTTGATATTATTTAAATGGTTAAAATAATGTGTTAATATTAGTCATGTAATCGTTTGATGACACATTCATATACAAATAAAAATTATCATGATCATTGATGCGAATGTCAAGAATTTTATGTAATTTTAAATTCAGACATTAAGATATTGATGTAGAAAATATAAAACGACCATCTAAAATACATGAAAAATGCAGTCTGCTATAAAATGATCTTGACAAACAAAATCCGGCATTTTCACTTACTATGGCAGAGCCGGCTTAGTCAGGGGCGATCTGGAAAAACAGAGAGAGAACCGTGGTTTTGATGGATGCCGCTCTAGCTTTTAAAGCTCCCAGGAAAAATTATATATATATATAAATTACAAATGCAAAAATAAATCTTGTAATTTTCCATACATTTTTATAACAACGAATTGTGGAATTGACTTCCAATACATTGTTGTGTTTGACAATATCTAAGGTAACCAACCCTACTTTAGATAGATTTGTACTACTTTTTCGTAACCGTATTCCTTTTAAAATTAATTCGTGCAGCCGAAATACACCTTTTGTACCCTTAAAAATTTATGTAAACTATAACGGTTAATTTTAATTTATGCAACTTGTGAAATGTTCATAATTAACCATTTCCGTCTAAACAGTTCACATAAAAAAAAAAATTTGGACTCCTTCATTCATTAGGGATTTATATAAGATTCTAACATTAAATTTTATTTTTCACCGAAAAGGGTTGAGTGGTAGTGTATAGTGCTTCCACACCACAGGTCTGGGGTTCTATTAACGGGCTGCGCAAGGTCGACTCTGCCATTCATCCCCGCTACATTGGGTCGATAAATGAGTACCAAGCTTGCTTCGGGTCTTAAACACTGAAGGTCTCTCTTCAGACAGACCACCAAATCGGGACATCTGTTCATGCACCTCAGCGTCCAATGGTCACGTGTATTATGATGGGCACAGTAGTTCCTGACCCTCATGGATTGTTGTGCTTCTGAGTTTGAGTCTTAAGTTTGAGGATTACCTCACTTTGGGGATACCCCTTAGATAAACATGTATTTCCACTCATTTGCAATTAAATATTTTTCTTTCAATTACGTTTATTTCAGAAGGAAGTTTGATTTTTCAAATGTATTTGCTTAATAACATGTATATTTGTGTATTATATTAAACATTTTATCAATCCAAAATTACATGTTTTTAGCTCCTCTAAAAGCTTTTAGGATTTTACAACTGATCTTACAATCCATATACGTTTTATAGTAGTATAATTAAAAATGATAAGGACATTTTTACGACTGTGTGAGCTGTTATGCCTCGTTTATGAATATAAAAAATTCATTCATCTACAGTTTTTAAAATGTACAGAAATAAGTGGAGCAACAGGATCTTACATATTATGAATATTTTTGACTGCAGTAAGATATATTTATATTTCAGTTTCTTTACAATTTGAATAGAAGTTGTAAGGCATTTTGCGAATAGTTTGATATTGAGTATAAACCCATAGGCTGTTTAATATTGTAAAGTGTTTTACTTTGATACCAGCACACATTAAAATAAGGTTCATTTGCAGTTATATGATCAGCTTCAGTGATATTTAAATTTTCAAAAATAGTCTACACGTACAAAAACATTCTTTCACAACCGCACACCACATCTCATACTATATCTTCCCTACAGCAGGAAATATTTGTGTATACTGAAAAATTTAATACAGGATACATTTCCAAGTGTTAAATTTGTTTTTAAAATTTGGTATGAATACATTGTGGAACTGTCGGTTAACTTCACTGAACAAAATTGTTTTAAGTGTACTGTTTTGAAAGACAAAATTAATTAGGGAGAACTTTTCTCTCAATAGAATTTGTAATTACTGAATTGTGTGAAATTGTAGTTATCGATGTGTGACATTTTTCCTTGTAATAAAAGAAACAGAAAGATAAGAAATTTAACTTGATTAGAAAATGGTTAGAAGTACTGTCATGCGCATTTGAAGAAGTATATCCCCCATTAAAATTAAAAATCATTGACTGAATGTGTGTTATGTCCATCACAAATGTCGATGTAGAAAAGATATTTTTATTTAATACAAGGAGTTCGAAAAGAAGAGCACTAGGAATGAAAATTTAGATTTTTCCGAAAAATATTCAGTTAACATAAAAATATCATTTATATGATTTAAATTTAAATAAATTAAAAGTATTGAGATCATTTTTTATGTTATTCTAAATTAAAAATATAATTGAATAGAGAAAGATCTGTTTTATTTCATAAATATATGCACCATTAATTGTCTTATTGTTTAAAATAAAGATAGGGCCTTTACTCTTTTTTACCTCATAACTTTTTTAAAAACAGGAAAGTGAGCGTGTTTTCTTACTCTCATATTCAAAAATGAATACAGGATGCTTTTTTTCTAGTTCAAATCGCAATACCAAAATATTTTTTTAATTTTTAAAAAATGACAGAAAAATAAATTTTGTTTGAAGAAAATATAACTATTTTTCAACTTTTAACACGCCATTTATTTCATGTTTTTTTTACCCTGCATTTTAATTTAATTTTACTGTGACTGAATCTATGGGGAAAACGACAGAGTGGAACTACGGTTTTCATACAAGATTGCCCAAGGCAACAACAGCTAGCTGTAAACGATTGCTATCCTGGTTGTTCTTACTGATTAAAGACGCCGAACCAAGTCATTAAGTTCTCCCCTTTCGACCACCCAAGTTTTAAAAGGGGGAAAGAATTGAAATTTTTTGCATTTTTTAAGGGAATAGCAATATAAGAGTAAAACGTTTTCGGAATAACTTTTCAGGAGGAAGGTATCCAGTTAGAGGGTTAAAAAGGCACAGTAAAAAAAAAATTCGTCCTAGAAAGTGATTTCTGTGCATTCAACCGAGAAAATTACTTGTAAATTTTTCTATACGTCCTTTACCCGTAAAGACAACTTATTGAAACATTTGAACAATAAAAGATGCGAAAGAAAGTTGGAGAAAGAAGCGGGGAAAAGAAAGAGAGTGGATTTGTCTGTATCAAGTAGGAAAAAGAAAACACAGTTGTCCACATCTGCTGAAAACTCTACGGCTGATCCTGAAAATATCTTCTTACCACCAAAAGAGGAGTGTGCTTTTCAAAAAGCATATAAAACTTTTAATCTTCCCAATAACGATAGTTCACTGGGGATAAAAGAGTTTCTACTCTTAAGAAAAGAAGAGACAATCTTTATTTTTCGCAATGAACTGGAAACTTACAAAGCTTTGAAAGTGAGTAAATGGGTTCATTGCATTTACTCGAAAGCGACAGATGCTGGAAAAATGATAAAGAACGTAGAATTCAAAACGCCGAATAATGAGGTATTACAAGAAACTAATCTCGCCAGACTTTATGACGACATGTCTGAGAAAATAGTGAAAGAAAGTGAGGATTTTGAAGGTAGAGACTCGGGCTGGACACTGGACGAAATCTTAAGACTCGAAGTCCGCATGAACCGTTATTCTCCTTTCAGAGGTTCATCATCCTTCATCGAGGTGCCGAAGCAGATCGCTGAAACAAAGGCAATCATCAATGTCATAAATAAAAAGGACTCTCAGTGTTTCATGTGGTCTATTCTCGCAGCTCTTTACCCCAACACCAGCAACCCCACCAAAACGTCAAGTTATGTCCCCCACCTAAATAAGCTGAACTTTGATGGAATATTCTTTCCAAAACCGCTTAACGAGGTGAAAAAATTTTCAAAAATGAACGATATAGGAATAAACATTTATTCTTTTGAAGAAGATTTAAAAATATTTCCTCTCCTCATTAGTGATATAGTGTGTGAGAAACATATAGGTTTGCTTTACGTAAAAAATGGAGAGTTTGGACATTATTGTTTCATTAAAAGCTTCTATCGACTTGTTTCGAAACAACTCTCAAAACATCAACATAAAACATTTATATGTAAAAGATGTTTAAGTGCTTTGCAAACAGAATACAAACTTCTTCAGCACAATGAGATGTGTATACATAAAAATCCTGCAAGGGTAGTAATGCCGTCAGAAACAAGTAAGTTTTAAAAATTTAAAAATTTTCAACATGGTTTAAAAATACCTTTTGTTGTATATGCGGATTTCGAGTGTGTAACTAGGAAAACTGATACTTGCTGTCCTAATCCAAACTTTTCCTTTACAAATATTTATGAAAAACATGTCCCAATAGGTTTTTGTTATTTTATCAGTTATCAAGGGGGGCATTATAAGGATCCAGTAGTATATAGAGGTATTGATGCCCCCAAAATTTTTATTGAAAAGTTAGAAATAGATGCAATAAAAATTGATAATATTTATAAAAAATCAAATCCGTTATTACCTCTTACTGAATCAGAAAAGCAATTGTATGATAATGCTAATAATTGTTATGTTTGTGGTCAAACCTTTCACGAAAACAATATCAAGGTTAGGGATCATAATCATGTTACTCAAAAATTTAATGGCCCTTGTTGCAATAGTTGTAATTTAGCAATGAAAACCCCCAAATTTTTGCCTGTTTTCTTCCATAATCTTTCAAGATATGACGCCCATATTTTTATTAAGGAGTTAGGATATGATGAAAAACAAATTAATTTAATTCCGAACACCGAAGAAAAATATACTTCCTTCAGTAAAAATATATTTCAAATGATTTTCAGTTAAGGTTTTTAGATTCTTTCAAATTCATGTCTTCTAGTTTGGAAAATTTGATAAAAACACTAAAAAAAAAGATGAATTTAAATATATGAAACATTATTTTGACTCAGAAAAAATAGATTTACTTTTAAGAAAAGGAGTTTTTCCGTATGATTATTTTGATAGTTTTGAAAAGTGTAAAGATTCTTGTTTACCACCTATTAGCAAATTTTACAATAAACTAAATGAGGAGGCTATAAGTGTAGATGATTTTAATCATGCATGTAAAGTATTTAATGAATTTCATTTAAATAATCTTGGTGAATACTGTGATCTATATGTAAAAACAGATGTTCTATTGTTAACAGATCTCTTTGAAAACTTTCGGAAAATATGCATGCAAACTTATAAACTTGACCCCTGTTGGTATTTTACCACCCCAGCTTTATCATGGGATGCTATTTTATTACATACTAAAGTAGCTATCGAACTGTTTACAGATTACGACATGCTTCTTTTTATAGAAAAGGGTGTAAGAGGAGGTATAAGTCAGTGTTGCAATCGTTATGCTATAGCTAACAACAGATATATGTCTAATTTTAACCCAGATGATGAGATAAAATATTTAATGTATCTTGACGCAAATAATTTGTACGGTTAAGCAATGAGTAAATATCTACCCTTAAAAGATTTTGTTTGGAGTGATAACGATTTAACTGAACAGGATATTTTAAATTTATCAGATGAGTCCGATGTAGGTTACATCTTGGAAGTAGATCTTGAATATCCTTCCGATTTGCATGACAAACATTCAGACTTTCCCCTTGCCCCTGAAAATAAGCCCTCACCTAATTGTAAAGAGCCTAGACTTTTAACTATTTTGGAACCAAAAACAAAATATGTTCTCCATTATTCTAATTTAAAACTATATTTAAAATTAAGGTTAGTCTTGAAAAAAATTCATCGCGTTTTAAAATTTTTTCAATCTCCTTGGCTTAAAAATTACATAGATTATAATACTAAATTAAGAACTAAATCTGTAAATGACTTTCAAAAGGATTATTACAAACTAATGAATAATAGCATTTTCGGGAAAACGATGGAAAATGTAAGAAGAGTAGATATACGTTTATGTTCAACAAAAGAGCAGGCTCGAAAGTTAATAGCGAAATCAAATTTTAATCGACGCACAATATTTTCTGAAAACTTAATGGCCGTCCATCAAAAAATAAACCCAAATCAAATTTTTTCAAACCAATACAGGTAGGAATGGTAATTTTAGATATATCAAAAGTTCTAATGTATTCTTTTCACTATGAGTACATAAAGCACCGTTATGACTCAAAAATACGATTCATGTATACAGACACCGATTCTTTTTATATATGAAATAAAAACTGATGATTTTTATAGTGACATGAAAGATGATATTAACTTATATGATACTTCAGACTATGATGAAAACAATATTTATAATTTACCTCTTGTTAACAAAAAAGTCATCGGGAAAATGAAGGATGAAAATAAAGGAAATATTATGACAGAATATGTAGGATTAAAATCGAAAATGTATGCCTACAAAACAAACAATAAGATTGAAAAGCGGTTAAAAGGAAATAAAAAACAAACTATAAAAAATAAAATAACATTTGAGGACTACAAAGCTTGTCTTTTTAATGAAAAAAATAAAATATGTTGACATGAACTTAATTAGATCCAAATTTCATTCATTACATTCAATAAAGCAAAACAAACTTGCTCTGTCATATAAAGATGACAAAAGGTTTATTAATGGTGATGGCATTACTACTCTTGCACATGGTCATTGGTCGTTGATGAATTTAGAACTATTTAATGAGCTGTAGGACATAAAATCCAATAATGGGATTTTTTGTGTGTGTATAAATAATTGATTGTAATGTAAAACGGAATGCTGTTTTTGTAAATAAACAACTCACTTTGTATCTTTACTGTACATGTATAATCATTACACTGAAATAAATTTTACAAATTGTTGTTCTCCTGTAATGCAAATATACGATTGCAATGTAAAACGCAATACAAGATGTTGATTTCTGAATAAACAATTTACTTTGTATCTTTACTGTGTGTGTGTAATCATTATATTGAATTAAAATTTACACATTATTAAAATAATATAAATTAAATATTTTTTTTATTTCATTTTAATTAAGAAAATGATTTTAAAACACGTCGCCATCTGCTTCGCCTGCAAAAGCCGTCTTGTAAATCAAAATCAGACAAGCTTATAAATCATAACCCGTTCACGGTGATGACGAGTATACAACGGCACATTTTCTGAATAATCAATTTACTTTGTATCTTTACTGTGTGTGTATGTAATCATTATACTGAATTAAAATTTACACATTATTAAAATAATATAACTTAAAAACTTTTAATCAAGAAAATGATTTTAAAACATGTCGCCGTCTGCTTGCCTGCAAAATTAAATTCATGAGATTATAAACATAAGTTTTCTTCAGGTCTGTATGCCTTCATAGGATAATGGTTAGCGTAACAGAAAACTATTGTCCTGTGGAGACATTTTGATCTTATTTGAATGAGCGTTATTTACTTCAATCATTTTAAAATCTATAATTAGTGTACATTTTAATCAATAGGTGACACCATGAGCACGTTTAACATTCCCATACTTCCATTTTTTGTGCACATTTTTTAAAAACAACTCAACTCAGCTGTAGAAAAAAAACAATTCAACTCGCCCCCTCAACTCGAAAATCAAAGCCAATACAGGAGAAAAACAACTCAACTCGTCAGTAGGAACGAAACAACTCAACTAGGCAACATGAACGAAACAACTCAGCAGGCAACAAAACAACTCAACTCAGCAGCAGGAACGAACAACTCAACTCGGCAACATGAACGAAACAACTCAACTCGTCAGTAGGAACGAAACAACTCAACTCTGCACTGCCGTCGACCGCCTACAACCGCCTGCAACCGCCTGCACCGCCTTTACAGCAGAATCGGCTTTTTCTACCTACTTACATCCAAGACCCAAGCCATCATCTTTAAGAAAGGGAACTTCAACAATAGACTCAATCCTCTTTAATTATTCCGCAGCTCCATCCCTTGGTGCGACGACGTACTTTACCCTCGGCGTCACCCTCGAAAAGAAACTCACTTACAGATGCCATGTACTACAAACTTCAAAAAAATTCAAGATGAAGCTCTACTCTCTTCATAGACTACTCTCAAGGAAATCAAAGCTCAACCTTGATAAAAAAAAAAGATTAATCTACGTTCAATATCTGCTTCTAATAATAACGTATGCTTGCCAGATCTGGGGAAAGAACCTTTCTAAAAGGTTATTTGATAAATTATCTAATATTCCCAATGATTTAATTCGTATTCAACCTGCTTACGATCCAGCAGTGTCTTCCTCACAAAAGCGCCCTAGAGCGCTTCTTGACCAGCATTTTGTAAATTTTCCCTAAGCCAAAAGGCTTAGGGCTTAAATTTACTTTAAAATGCATTGGAAATTTAACTCTAATTTTAACTTAAACTAAACTTTGTTATAAAGCTTAACATTCTCTCCTAATTAAGTAAATAGAGCGCCGAGAGTCGCGAATTAAAGTTTTATCTAAAGCGTTTTCGCCGCGGTCGGAAAACGGGAGGGTGACCTCTCGGATTTATTTTTGTGGCTGATTTCGTTTCTGCTTTCCTTCCCGGCCACCAGATGGAGGCACGGTTCTTTCTATCTCGTACTACTTTTAAATTTTGTTTCGCATCCCAATCACTAAATAAATTTTTCTTGGAACATTTGCTATATTTTTGAGAGCTAGATATTCCTTGTTTCCTTTTTTTTTATCAATTTTACCATGTTTGTGTCACGTATTTCACTTCATTACGTTCATAAGCTCTTATGCCGCGATCTGTCCTATACTGTACTTAATTTTTGGTCTCGCGTCCCCCTTATACAAGCAATTGTGCAAGTTGGTTCATTTTAAATTTTATTCAAAATTTATTTTATTTCTCCCTTTTTCGCTTCCCTTTTCTTTGGAAACTTGGAATATTTTTAATTCCAAGATCTCCTTATCTCGGGTCGCTCGTCCATTCAGAACGAACTAATTTGTTTACCACGCCCACTTTCTGCGTTGGCTGGCTCTGGCTAACCAAATCGCAGACAGCAGGATAGCTTTTTCTTCAGTGCTTCAGTACTGAAATGCTTCGGGCTTAGATTTAGTCGGCTCAGGCTTTTCAGAGGGTGGCACCATCTTGTGAGCGCCTTTTAAAGCATTTGCAAATGAAATATCTTTTTGGATTACAGCAGAGTTTGCATTAAAGAGGTTTTGAAATTTACTATTATTTCTGTCTTGGGAAGCTTGTCCCGTTTTAGGTTTAGGTTTTGGAAATTTAGCACAGCGGTGATGGCCTTTTTCATTGCAGTTTATACATACAGGGTTTTCAATTTTAGTTTTAATGGTACAATCCCCTGTTTTTTATGAGGTTGTCCGCACTTCAGGCATCGGGTCTTAATATTACAGTTTTTAGAGGAATGGTGAAAAAAAGTTGCAATTATAGCATTGAGTTGCACCTGGATGGCGATTAAAGTTATCAATTTTTACGGTAAGGTAACAACACTTATCCTACTTTTAAATGTCGGGGGAATCAGGGGTCTTTTAACTCGACCATGTAGATGGGGAGTTTAAATTTCGTTTTGGCTTTTGTGAGTTGTGCGACTTTAACGACATTAAAACCGCGTTCGGTCAATTCAGTTTTAATGTCCTCAATATGGGTGTATATTGGGAGTCCTTTTAAAACTATTTTTTGGGGGTGCGGTTGTTTATCGGCTCGATGGCAAAGTACTGCTCGCCTTTTACCATAAGGAAATTGGTGACAGCACGATGCTCATCGGGCGAAGTCGTGAAGATTTTTAAATATTCCCCGGACAACTTTGAGTTGGATTTGGTGACATTTTTTTCGTTATCTCTTGCATGATTGGTTTGTTATTTTTCTGAAATCTTAAGTTAATGGGGAAGATTTTCAGGGGGGGGGGCAACTGGCACCGCTGTGGTGTACAGGTATGAAGGTGTTGACGGTTTCTATCGGATCACCTGATCTCCTATGAGATCTTAATCTCCTATCCGAACATTTGGGGAATAGCATTGAACTCTTTACTTGTCCTTGTTAAAATTAGAGTAGAAATAATGAGTACTGGATTGCTAAATAATCGGTGAATGAAGTGACTGTTCTCCCGCAGGTCAGGACAAATATATATACCAGTCCTTCAGCAGCATGGAAACAGGAAAGGCGAAACGCCCCCAAGGGGGGAGAGGAAGAGGACAGCAAGAGCAGATCAGCCGGAACTGGATTTCAGAAGGGGTGGAAACTGTGTTTTTCGTCTCAGTTGTGTCCTTGAGAGGGAGATAGTTGAGGATGAGTGAGCGACAAGAAATTAATAGGAAGGTATCCGCGTATGCGACACTAATTTAAAAATAAGTGAAGTACTTTTGGAAATCATTCATAGCATAATACAACAACCACTCGGGCTGATATTTTTGATGCAGTTATGAAAGTTTTAAAAGAAGTTTTAGTCACCATTGGAAAAGTTGTTTTGTCTTGCAACTGATGGTGCATTACTATGATTCGTGTTGGCACCTAGTATACTTCTATTGTCTCGTCCTCCACAACTTTCATTTTTATACCGAGCGGGCTTACAATATCGGTTGTCTGGATGTACGGTAGTGCAGTCATAAAACAGTACAAAATACTGTTGATACTGATTACTTCATGCTGATAATAATGAATCTAAGTGAGTTAGGTTTAAGTTAATTTTACTCTCAAAAACTGATCAATATCGACGTTTATTTTAATGTATCAAAACCAACATTCATTAAATCTCCACATTTAAAACCAAATTCATATCAAGTATCAGTTTTAATGAACTTTATTTTGAAACAGAATACAAATTTGAAGTTGCCAATGTTTTCAGATGGCTTCTCGGACTGAACACTCTCAATGGCATAGCCCCAGAGGTTCACAATGGAGCCACTGCTGGTAACATGTTTATATGGACCTCAAAAATATTTAAAATCTGATTTCATCAGCAAAAAAACCAAACTACTCATTGACAAATCCTTGATGAGACCCGTTCTCACATATTCTGCATAAACCTGAGCAATGACCGAGAGTGACAAAGAGACCCTTGCTTTATTTGAATGAATGTGAGTGAGTGAATATATATTAACGTCGCCCTGTTCAGCTACACGAGAGCTTTTGGTGACGGACTTCGTAATTTTAAACCACCATCAAGTGACGAGGACGACACCTGAGCTGGCATCCCCCTCTTCTAATTACCCCACCACACTAACGGGAGGATGTTTGAGCTCTCTACAGATTTAACGTGCATTGCTCCCCTACACGGTGGGTCTTCAGTGGTACTGGGCTCGAATTCATGACACGCCAGCCACGAATCCGTTACCTTGACCACTAGGCTACCGCGTCCACTGCTTTATTTGAAAGAAGAGTCTTTAGAGTACTTATTTTTGGAGATTTAAAATGCGATAACATTCGGAAAAGAACCAATTTAGGAATTCATAAATTCTTTAAATTCGTTGCTAAAATCACTGTAATACAAGAGTTAAAATGGACAGGACACCTGACAAGATTGAAGAACAATCGAATTACAAAAATGATCTTTGTGGCCATATGGTACTCGAACAAGAGGAAAACCAAAACTCAGGTGGATTTCTCTCTCGATTGCCTAGAAAAAGTTCTGAAAACTATTAATGTCAAAAACCGGATAATAACAGGATAATCAAGAACGGAATTCTTAAGGCCCATCCTGGGCTGTCATGCCATTCAGGGAAGAAGGATACCACTGCATTTCGGCCTACAACCCTTATTTAAAATGAAATTACTAAAGGAGTAGTTGCAAAAAAAAAAAAAAAAATGTTAAAAAAAAATATGCAAATAGCATGACAATTATTTTTAATATTTTCATTACATTGTTCAATGTGCTCTTAAGTTTTAGATATCAGATATTTTTTCAAAAAGTAGTCACCAAAATTGTTTAATTAGATTGGAGAATATAGATTTAATTACCTTACTATTTTTCATTTCTGCAAGATTCAGAACGTGAATACACCGATAAATCATATTATGCAGAATTTCAATGCTATTGAATCATAAAATGAGCCATTTTACAAATCGGCTGGTACCAGTGGCTCACATAGGGGAAAAATTTCCGGACCCCCCAAAGCCCTTGATTTTTTCCCGATTGATTATAATTCAAAAGTATATAGTACGTAAAATTTAATTAATTACTTGTTATTAATGATTAATTTTATTAATTAATGCTAATTATTTATTCAAAAATTAGTTTTTTACTGTATTTTGTTCCCGAAAATCGACAAAATCAAAAGTAGCATGATACAAGAATGATGAACTTTCGACCTCGGACCCCCTTGAAAAATTCCTTTGTGCGCTACTGTGTGGCTGGTACATATGTCGTACCAGACATTTTTTTGTCACTTATTTCGGCTTGGTACAGCGTCTGTACCAAGCTATGTAAAGACAGTTCTTTCCCCCTTTTTCCCAATACACCCTTTTACAACTTTCCCTGACCCTTTTTACAACTCTGCTTCTATTGTCCATAATTAGGTGGGGCTATTTTTCGCCAACGCGCTGTACGCTTTTGTTATAATTTTGGCGACATTTAGGAACAGCAAGTTTCCATTAAAAAAAGTACTTAATTCGATGATTTTATGGTGCGTGTGAATAACAAATTTTTCTTTTCTCTTGCTTTACCAACGAATTTTTAAAATGCTGCAAAAAGACCAGAATAAATGAATTAAAGGTAATGAGTGAATGAGTGAATATTAACGTTGCAACTGTTCAGCTACACGAGGGCTTTTGGCAACGAATTTCGTAATTTTGAACCATAATTAAAAGTAATACTTTTTCAATAAAAATAAAAAAGGAGCTCTTTTATTATATATATATAAAATAAAAATATATAGCTATATATATATATATATATATATATATATATATATATATATATATATATATATAAGTGCCAAAACTTTAAAAAAGAACTAAATTTTTAATTTTTAAACAAGACATTTCAAAAGCATTGCTTGCTACAGTGATTCCCAAAATGGTCAATATAAACCCCCAAGGATTTATGATGACCTGAAAGAGGTGCACGAGCGAAAAAATAATTTAGAGGTCCATGAGGTGTAAATGGGGGTTTATAATAGTGACTGTCATTAAACCAGATCTCTCATGACTTTATTCTTTAAAATAAATTTGAGATTTAGTGGAAACCAGATTTTACCAATTTAACAGATTTATTTACTAAATTTAGTGAGGTTAATTTGTGGTTGCTAGGTAACAGCATACATTTTATTAAGACAAGGACCATTTCAGCATTTCTTTTCAGAATTAAATTAAAGAAGTGTAATATTGGACATCGTGAATTTTCTTAATTTGTCACACACAATCTCTCTCTGTCAGAACATTTTAACCTACGTTCAACATTTATATCTCCTTTACTCAGATTTTGATGTAGGTTTTTTTCAGTTATACCGCAGTAGACCAGATGAACTCTTTGAAAAAAATGTCATATTACAATTGAAACTGATCAAAATAGGCCCTAACGATCTTAAAATAAAGTTTAGAAATTGATGTCAGCAATTTTAGCTTTAAAAAGATATACCTGTTGTTTGTCGCGAATTATGGAAAATCGTGAGAAGGTTTTTAATTGCTTTTCCTAGTGAGAGGGAGTTTCAGTGAGATTGCCAATCTCAAAAAGAGGGGGAGGGGGACTGGACACTTACTAACAAAGGATATTTAGGGTTAAACCTGACCAGATTGATATGAAATATTGAAGCACCAGTTTTATCCTTCTCATTAAAAACATTTGTTTATTGCTCAGTTATTTTATGCAACAATTTGTGTCTTACGTATTAAATTAATTTATTTTAATTCTAATTTAATTCATTAACGTGTGCTTCTTAAGTTTTAAATGCTATGCCTCACTACAGTTGGAAATGTAATTCTTTTGAAGTAAGTTTTAGTACCAGCTATCAAAAAGATATTTAACTTGTTTAATTTGCAAAAATTGAATATTACGTGGAAGTAGGGTCTACCCGAAACCGAAAAACATAGCAAGGGGTCTACGAGACTAAAAAGTTTTGCAACCTTTGGCTTACAAGAACGTTTTCAATTAAAGATATAAGTTTCTCTTAAGAAAAAAATATTAAAAATTAAGATTAGACACAATTAATACATTTGTTGTCCTTAAGATTAAAGATTCATAAAAAGAATCGACATCAGAAATTGTGACGTAATAGTTTCATTGGAAAAAATTAAACGATTGAAAGATTTTCCTTTATCTGCTGTGCTTAAGATTTTCTCAGTAGCTGTGAAACGTGTTAAATTAAGTTGAAAATTATTTTTGAAACAGTTGAAAATATTTAATCACAAAGCGCTGCGATAGCCAAGTAGTGCAGTGTTTCTCAAACTGTGGGGCGTGCCCCCCTGGGGGGTGCGATGACCTTACGAGGGGGGCGCGAGCATATCGAAAATAAAAGATTTAAAAAATAATTAGTTTACTGGAATGAATTAAAACAAAATACTTTCAGACATAATAAAAAATACACTTTTACTCTGATATAATTTATAGGCGCGCGCGCGATATTAAGTCAGCAAAAATAAAAACTTCTTCAATACCTAATTATCTATCTTTGATCCTATAACCAAATTAAAAAAAAAAAAAAACTTTTTATTTGATTTGCTGTAATCCCATGATGAGAGATTTTTTTATTACGCTTTTTTTTTTAACCTAACATACTACTCTTTCAGAGAAAAAACAGATCCCAGGCCCAGAATCGAAAAAATTTAGGAACATAAAAAATTCATCACTGTCATTATTTTTGAAATACTGCACATTATAGCTGTAATCTGTTTGACCTTCTAAGTTATTGGTACAGTTAGTTATGACCCCTCTCTTATGTGTTCTCTGTTGCACTTTTTTCCATGCAAAAGAGTTTTATGATATTTGGAAAACCACGGAGAGCACACACACACACAAGCACATGAAGGATTACTTGGCCGAGACATATTTTTATAAATATTCTCAACATTATAGCATAACGAAAACGTTTCACACAATTTTTTTTTTAGCAGTAACATACATATTATCATAATGAATATACTTTTTACCTGGAAGTGGTCGCGTGGGACACACAGATTACGAAATCGTTAATTCTGGCAAAACTGTTTATTTATTACCAAAGAAAAATTGAAAAAAGTCCTTGAAAATAGGTAAGTAAACTTTCTCTTAATTAAATTATTCACTGGAATCATGATTTGTATCGTGTACAATAAAATAATTATAAAAAAAAAAAGGATTGGGGTGACTCAATAACCCCGACCGTATCGAGTGCGCGCCTGCTCCCGGGTTAAAACATGTTGAAGTCTTTTCGCTTTAAATATTAAAAATAATACAATTATTCTTCATCGATATTTTATATTATTGATCATTATTTAACATCAGTGGCGCACACACGGGGGGTCCGGACCCCCAAAGCCTTTCATTTTTTCCCGATTGATTATAATTCTAAGTATATAGTACGTAACATTTAATTAATTACTTGTTATTAATGATTAATTTTATTAATTAATGCTAATTATTTATTCAAGAATTAGTTTTTTTATTGTGTTTTGTTCCCGAAAATCGACAAAATCAAAAGGAACCTGATACAAGATTGGTTAACTTTCGACCCCGGACCCCCCTTGAAAAATTCCTGTGTGCGCTACTGTTTAACATCAATTATAAAAGCTAATTCTGTGAGGCTTAAAATTACAATTCGCTTAAAACTAATTATAATTTGAGCAACCATTTAAAAAAAATCATTTTACGTTTTGTAAACATTGTCGAGCACTTGGCTTTGCTTCCCTTACAATTCAGCTATTATACCAATAATGTTTTATTTTCTTATAAATGAACTCGTGCAAAGAGCGGTTTTCTTCAGCCGGTATACTTTTAATTTATCAGTGCTTCACAGAATATTTTTTAACTAATTAATTAATACTAAATTAAGAACAAGTTTAATAAGTATTAATGTTGTCCATGAGCTTGTCTTGGAAAGCGAAGTTTTTTTAAGGAATGCTTATGATTAGAAATTGACCCTCTGAATTCTTTTTCTATATTTAGCAGATATCTATATTTTGTCTTCTAAGCAGCTACCGCCTTTTGCAATATGTTCAATTTAAAAATTAGAGAAAGGAAAAATAACAATAATTATCCTATTATTTTATTTATTTATTTATTTTGCTTAAAAGAGTAGTATACAAAATTTAATACTTATGTTACTAATTTGTATGGTTTATAATTAAGATCGCCTATTGTAGCTTTAGCGTCAAAGTGCATTATTATTGCATTCAGTACATTATTAATGTATAAGGGGGTGGGCGAAAAAAATTGTGATCGAAAAGGGGGGCGCCAGTATTGAAAGTTTGAGAAGCACTGAAGTAGTGATATTACAAACTCGTAGCCAGCATTGAATCGTAAGTGCGAGTTTTGTTCAATTGAAAACTGGCTGTTAAATCTGTCTAGGTTCGAAGTCCTCATATAGCGCGGTGTGGAAGTTTTATGATTGGGTTCTGTACTTATTGCTTTACCATGGTTCAAATTTATGTGGTCCGTTACCAGTAGTCTTCATATTGCTTTAAAATGCGATGTTAATAAAAAGTCAATTCAACTTGATTACAAAATATTTGGAGTGTATTGACTTTTGTGTGTGCATTAAATGAGCGTTAATTAGAAAAGTAAAATGTTTAGTAATTATGCTCTACACATTGTTCTTAAAGTTTTACTTCTTTTACATATTTCTTAGAAAAATTTTGAAAACATGAAGTGTTATTTTTTTATTACATGGTTCCAAAGTTGCAGTTAAATATATAAGCTGTAATATAATAAGTGAATAAAGTATTTACACTAGACCATGCGACTAAAAATATTAATTCAATAATATTTTAACGGGCTTGCTTCTAGGAAATAAATTAATAGGGAAAATGTTTTACAGAATTTAATATTTTAATAAACATTATAGTGTTTAAAAATACGCTTTATAATATTTATTTATAGTTATCGTTTTCTTTTGCTATTTATTTTGTTTGAAAATATTAATTTACATATTAGACGAATTAAGTTATAATTATATATATATATATATATATACTCAGGAACATTGAAAATAGCGACCCAAGAAGAAAGCATCGGATTGAAATGAAATTTAATACACATAATGCCACAGATGAGAGATTCACTTGATCTCAAAAACAAGACAATTAAACGAATACAGAGTGTGCAACGACACAAATACTGGGCACCTTCAATTGCGCGTTGGACCACCTCCAGCTGCAATACATGCCGCCACACGGTCCGGTATTGAGTTGATTAGACACCTTATGTTGTCCTGAGGCAGATGGGCCCACAAATCTTGAACAGCCAACTCTAAATCATGTACAGAGTGACAGGATGGCATCTGCCTTTTTAGCTGACCCACACGTGCTCTACAGAGGACAAATCGGGGGAGCGGGGCGGCCATTGAAGAGTCTGAAAATGACGTAGGAAGTCTTGAGCAACTCTTGCTGTATGCGGACGAGCATTGTCTTGCTGGAATATTGCCCCTGGGAGACCATTTAGGAAAGGTCCTACATGGGGTCGAAGAATATCATCAACGTAACGTTGGCCCATTAAGGTTCCACGCATCACAATTAAAGTGCACCGGCTATCATAGGCTATGGCCCCGCAGACCATTACACCAGCTGTGCGGGCAGTGTGACGTAGAGCAGTGTGTGTGTGGGGAATTGTACCGCTCACCAGGGCGCCTCCACACTCGTACACTGTTATCATCTGTCCCCAAAATAAACCGGGATTCATCATTAAACACAACCTTTTGCCAATCTGTGACACTCCACATTGATGTGGCTTGGCATCACTGTAGACGCCGTTACCGATGTTCCGGTGTTAAAGGGTGTGCACGGAAATGGAGCTTGGATTTAATATTTGCTTCTGCAAGATGTATGGAAAGTGTTTGTGGAACAATTGATAAGCCTACGTCTGCTCGTATCGTTGAACGAGTCACTGTGGGGTCCACAAGTGCTTGCCGCACGATCCTTCGGTCCTCTCTCCTCGTGGTCTTCCTGGTCACTCCAGACCCGGTTTTCCGTGCGTGGGTACCTTCTCATGTCCACTGCTCCCAACAATTTCTAACGGCCCACTCCGAACGATCCACCTGGCCAGCAACACGGCGCGTCGACCAGCCTGCAGTTTTCATCCCGATGATCAGGCCTCTCTCAAAATCACTTAACTGTGAGAAATGTCTTCTAGCACGTTTACCTGGCATGTTTTGCTCAAAAAAGTCTTCCTACAATCGGCGGGTAATCGTCCCGTTTATGAATCTTCGAATTTGCGCTATCTTATATAGAACCCTCTTCCTGATTGTAGCGCCACCTCAGAGTGTATGAGCATGCGTATTGGCACAAAACTTGGATCATTTGCATATCACATTACGCTGTACTTATTTGCAAAAATTTGCGATTGTACTTAGCTTCCTTCTTGGGTCGCTATTTTCAATGTTCCTGAGTGTATATAATTTCTTTTTACTATTTAAAACTAAAAAAGTTTATTTATAATTCTTTTAGGAACATAAAAACATTTCTCAAAGTTAGGAAACTTTTTTTAAAAATTCTAAACTTATTTTAAAACACATAATTTATTATATATTGCCTTATTAATATTTTCAAGGTATTTTTCTTATACTTATGTGGTAATAGCCTACATCGCTCCACATCTTTCACTAATCTGTTTCACATTTAAGCAATAGATGCAATAAAATCTTGTTTCAGAATAAGTTATTTTTAGCAATTTCGGTAGAATTATTTCTAGTAAACATTCTAATCGTATATATAAATTGCTCTGTCGTAGTACTTCTGAAGGGACGTGCATCAAAATCAAGAAAATGTATTTTTTTAATTTTAAAACTGACTTCAAAAGAGCCTTATGAGTATATTTAAAAATTCATAATACTCATAAAATAAAAATATGCATTTGAAAGTTTAAAAGTCTTTGAAGTAAAAAGGGGAACCATGAATTCAGAAAAAAATATTGTAATAAGATATGGCGCTAAGTGTTGGAATCTTTGTTACTCGGGAATGAATACTGACTAAAAATCACAACAACCCTTTCTATATCCTCTTGTAACGAGAAAAACGTAACAATACCACATGTAGCTCACTATATTCCCAGTGGGGGAAAGAAAATTTTTCGTCAATTCTAAAAGCGCCGAGTGCAAGGGATATTTTGACTTAGAATCAGCCGAATTCTAAAGGTTTTAAAACGATTCTTCGAGTTGCTGGACGAAAGAATATTTTTTTTGAAACAAATAGTTATGAATGTGCTGAATTAAAAGCTAGGCAATGGATAAAGGACGTGGGTTTCTTAGATGTATTATAAATCATCTTAATCAACTGAATATATTAAGCTTCAAGGCAAAAATTATGATGTTACAACGCTGGTTGATAATACTGAAGCTTTTTTTTTTCAAATAAAAATTATTATGTTGGCGAAAACAAATGGAAAAAGAAAATTTGTTCAACTCTGAAAATTGTAAATATTTATTGATTAAATTCCCTAAACTAAAATTAACAGTATATGCTCAAGAAATTAAATTGGTAAAAATGGAATTCTCAATCGAAGATTTTCTGATTTTAAAAACTATAAATTACAACTTCTTATTTTTACTTCACCTTTATCTATCGATGAAGCCCAGTGGCTGAGTTGTTAGTGCATCACGCTTCCACACCATAGGTCCAAGATTCAAACCCCGGGCTGGGTCGACTCAGCCTTTCATCCCTTCAGTGGGTCGATAAATGAGTACAAAGCTTGCTTGGGAACTTAACACTGGGGGTTTCGCTAAAGACTGACCACCTGACCGGAACATCTGCTCATGCACCTTAGTGCCCAAGGTCGCGTATACTGAGTTGGACACAGTAGGCCTTGGCCCTCATGGGCTGTTTCGTCACTGAGTTAAGTTATATCTATCGATATTGAAAATGTACGAAAAAAATTACACATTCAGTTAATTGAAATCCAATGCAACTCTTCGTTGAAGAAAAAATGAATGAAATTTGAAATTCCAGATATTTATACATATTTATTTGTAGATCCCTTTACTAAAATGTTATCGTATGTTATGTGTACAATGAATATGTTCGGTAGCACTGATTTATGTGAGCAGCTACTTTCTTTAATGAAAAATAACAAAAATTCAGAAACGTCAAGATTAAACCCATTCAATCAGGGGCGGCTCTAGGGCCGGACAAACCGGACTCCTGTCCGGGGCGGCAAATTTTAAGGGTGGCATTTGGATCGAATTTAAAAAATATTTTTTTTGTTACAAAAATATTTACATGTTTTCCGAAGTATTATTGGGTGTAAATTTGGTATTTCATTTAACGTATCTTTCTACCGAAACGAAGAATCACTCAAACTCGCCCATTTGAAATCGTCGGCATAGACTTTGCCGGACCTATTTTGACTAAATGTCAACACCTTCGAAAAGCTAGTCAATTCCAATCCTACATCTATCTTTTCATATGTCTAGCTATAAAAGCAGTTCATCTTGAACTCGTCCCCACTTTATCAACTGATGCCATGCTATCAGCACTGCGTCGATTCATTGCTCGACGTGGCCATCCGTCTGAAATCCATTCGGACAATGGCACTAACTTCATAGGTGCTAACAACTACTTGAAACACAACTCTATATATTAGTGAAAGAACACTCAATACAAAAGTACTCTACAGATAGAAACATTACATGGAAATTCATACATGCTCCCAATTTTGGAGGTCTTTGGGAGTCTTCAATCAAGTTAACCAAAAGGCATCTTTTCAAAACCTGCAAAGGACATCTTCTGAGTTTTGAAGAACTATCTACTCTGTTGTGCCAAATAGAAGCGTTCATCAATTCTAGACCCCTGGTCCCACTTTCCAGTGATCCAGCAGATATGCGAGCTCTCCCACCAGGGCATTTCCTTATCGGAGAACCCTTACTCGAAATTCCTGAAAGTAAGTCAATAACTAATACTTCTTTAAGTCTCTCTTGCAGATGGAAAAATCTTTTAAAAAGCTACGCCAACACTTCTAGGATCGTTGGCACAAAGAGGTTCTACATCATTACCAATCCAGGCCCAAGTGGAAAACTTCCCAATCTGAGGTACAAGTGGGTAATCTAGTACTGATATCTGATGACAACAGACCCCCTCTCTCCTGGTCCATGGCAAAAATACTAAAACTTATACCAGGTACGGATGGAATTCATAGAGTAGCCATTCTACAAACCGGATCTGGACTAACTCGTAGATCGATTAACAAAATTATTGTCCTGCCAATTTGCGCCCGGGAGGATGGAGATTCAGAAATCCACCACTAGAGAGCTGGAAGAATCAAAACCGAAACTTTGGGCCACTCCACGTGAGGGCAATTCGCCATTGTTTTTCTGCTATTATGACTATGCGATTGACTTTCTACTTTTTATGCCTAAGCGCAAGATGTAATCCATTCATTCTAAACTATAATCTTTAGCCAATTATTATTCAAAATCTGAAATGTAACAATATCTGATTTGTACCGCCATATGAGCGTAGAATATCGATTAAATTGAAAACTGGAAGAGGTGTGAGTCTTTTCTTTGTTCTGATAAATTAATTTCTTTTGTATTAAAATTCCTGATGTGTTCTATTCTAAATTTAAGTCTAATCGTTTAGAAACCAAATCTTAATTCTAATCTAACACATATACTGTATTTTCTTTACTATAAATCTATTTTTAATATGTACTATATTTATTATGTATATATCTTATTTTTTTGAATTTTTCTTTACATAATTTTACTGTAAAACTATTTTTCATTGCTAATATAAAAACATCTTTTTGACTATTTACTTTAATTATATATTAATTTTTTTTTAGTAAAAATAAGTATTCAATTCATTCAGATATACAAATAAAATTAGAATAAAAAAAAAAAACATATTTTAACAGAAAATTTTATTTTATTGGAAAAAAATATACATTTTTCTTGATGATCCTTTATCACTTTTGGGGCTTTTGTGTTGAAAACATTTTTTACCTTTTTTAATTCATTCCTTCAATAATTTTACATGGATCAAATTAATAATGTATTCTCAATTTTTATGATTAGCTGTAGGCTTTTGGAAGAATTTTTTTATAAGATATTACATAAGAAAAAACACAATGTTTTAATCATTTGCTCTGAATTTTTGCTAAATAATTTTTTTAATTTTAAAATATGTCAAATTTTATAAGGTTGCATTTGATCACGCAGTTTACTACTACAATCGTTGTAAGTTACAATTAACATAAATCAATTAATATATTGGTGGATAATTTCATTGACATTTTGTACACTTGTTTCAAGTTTATAATATTTTAATCAATTAGAAATGTTATCTACGTATATTGTTTTGTGAGGAGGTCGAAAATGATAACCCATTCTCCGTACTTCCACACCACAACACATCTACAATAGGGAGCTAAGAGTCAAATTCAATTGGCTGAAATGTTATAAACCCTTGCATTCTATTTTTTAAAAATTTATTAATAAATGAATATGAATGCAGTCAATTCGATAATTTTTCCAATCAAAATTTATTATTAAAATCAATTGTCACTGTCCCTTTTTAATTATTCAAATTGTTTAATCCAATTTTTAGTTAATTAATTAAAATGGTCGTTTTAACTCTATTCTTTCAAATTAACCCACCTTGCCGAATTCATGGACACGAGAAAAACCACTCCAATCCAGAAAAAAAAGGTTTTTTTCCCTACGTTTGGGAGAAAGATATGTCCCAATTATGGGCGCTGAGTTTACGATGCCTTCAGGAATTTCCCTTGAATCGTCCAGAAGACCATCCCCTCATTTCATGCGTTTCCTGTCTCACTTAGGAATTCCTTTTTTTTATTTGAAGACCGATAAAATAATTCTCGTGTACCACAAGTATCACACGAGGCATACAGAAGTAAAATAAACAAAATAAGATAAATAAAATAAAAAAATAAATAACAAAATTAAAGTTATGAAATAATTAAATAACAAAAACAAATAAGTTACAAAGACAAAAAGTAAATTACAAAATAAAAAAATTACATAACAAAACCAACACAAGGGAGTTACAAAAACAGAGAAATGAAAAATTTTAGAAAATCAAATCAATAAAGATACAAAATAATGTGAACGAAGTTTAACCTGAAACAAACTGAAAAATTAGGAAGCCAGTTGATTTTAAGAGAGATTTCAGATATTTTCATTCTTTCTTAAACTTTGAACAAAAAAAAGGATAAGATGTTCAACACTGCTCATCCCCTACATTGCAGTCATAAAGTTTGGAAAAGCTCTGGTTAAATCTGTTGAGGAACACTTTAAAATTACCATGAGCAGTAAAGAATTGTGTGGTTTTATACAATTTGCAAAAAAAGTGATCACAAGACAGTCTTTGTGAAATGGTCAAAAAAAATTTCTTTCACAGAGTGAGCTGATTCCGCGTGCAGAATGTTCCAAACATAGACAGCATTTTCTTTATTCTGTTTCCTGTAAAACGATTTTGAAATATTAACTGATATTTCAATCCCCCGCTTGGCTGCCGACTTAGCAAGGAAATCAATCCTTTCATTTTCAAAAATTTCCTGTATGGGCGCGAAAAAAAAAAAAAAAAAAAAAAACAAGAAAATATGTGTGTGTCCTTTTTAATTTCCATAAGAATATTATTGCAAATTTCGTAGAGTTTTTAAGTGCCAATGGCTCTAGTAATTTTTAACTGTGGTCAAATGATGAAAATGCCAACTGATTTTGTACCCTACTCTTCAAACTTCCACTCCACGTCAACGGGAGTACCCTCTTCCACAGATTTAAAGTGTATCAGCCATTCTACACAAGGGTTCTTCAGTGGTGCTAGGATTTCAAGTTCTGACAGAAACAACGGTGGCCACAAGCTCTTGATCATTATAACTTGAAATCGTTTTGTTTATCTTTTTCCCAGAAATTTATTCTCCTCACTCTCACACACACAGCCAAAACGTACTTCGATAATGTTTCCTCAATTTTATTTCTATTCATTTTCTCAAATATTATTTCCTTCTCTTATTTGAGGATAAAGGTAAGTTTGTGCCTGTTACGTTTTTTATTTATTTTTTTCTTTCAGTAAAAGAAATTGTGCTGAATGGGGGAGGGGATAAAGAATTTTTCTAAAGAACTTTTCAGTAAAGAAAATAATTTACATGAAGTTACACCATTCATTTCTTTATTTTTATTAATTTTCTTATCGTGTAAATTGTTAAAAAGGAATTTCGATGCAATTGCATACTGATACATATCACAGCAAATTGTTCTAATCAGATACCGCAATTATTAAAATTTGTTTATCAATATGCAAGGAAAATTAAATTAGATCTAAAATAAAATCCTCTATTTACCATTCAAATTTATTTTCTACGTAGCATCTCTCTTCGCGCGAGCGAGCGCGAATCTTAAATTAAATTCCCAATTATTTCTCAGAAAAGATATTTTAAACATAACACTTTTAATCCCAGCTCATTAAATTTAATTGTCTCCATATGTACGCAGCGAACCTCCACTTTCAAATCAAAAACACAAACTAAAAAGAGTTATTTAAAAGTTCTAGATATAAAAAGTTCTTCAGCCCAATTAAAATCTTCATTTGACTTCCGTTTTCTCTCTGCGAAAGATGAACCGATTGCTCGCTGAATAAAACTGCTTTTTCAAAAGCTTGATGTTGAAACATTACATATATAAAGGAGAAAAGTGATTCACTCATCATGATATCTCCTGAATTTTTAGACCTAGGGACTTGACATTTTGCAGGCATGTTTATTTTGTTGAATAGTGATTTACTAAAAATGGGTTTTGTGGAATTCCACTTTGGAGCAGATCAGCCTTCTCTATAAATGGGCCCGGGAGGAAGAAACCACTTGAGGCCCTAGTTTTTCTTAAGTCAAAAAATATCAGTACATACACATGACCGACCTCGTGGCTGGAAGGTAGAGAGTTCGAGCCCTGTTGCCACTGAAGACCCGCCGTATAAATGGGTTCAAGGTTCAGCGTCCACATTTTGGTGTGGTGTGGTAGTAAAGGGGTCACTATCTCAGGTGTCATCCTCGTCACTTGACCGAGGCTCAAAAATAGAGGTCCGTCCCAACAGCCCTAGTGTTGGCCAGTACGACGTTAATATGCTGGTCCAGCTCCATTCACATAAATTTCTTCACAGTAAACTATATAAATATAATTCATTTATATTTAATATTTTCTCTTCAAAATTTACATATCCAATAATGATTGAAATTTGTCCCTTATGGGAAGTATCAAGAGTACATTACAATTGGATACTGCTGTACGTGGTTGCTCTTTGGAAATCATCTTTCTATTCCGTAGACTTCCTTTTATAATGTAGAAATAATTTATTCTCGTATCTGTGCGTTAAATGTTATGCAATTCTATTTTGCGAATTTTTGTATTCTGTTTATATGATTCATTAGCCCAAGTTGTATTTACTTAATAATTTGATTAAATTTTAAAAAATATCCAATATGGGCGTTCCTGTTATTTTATGAGCTTCACAAAGTGGAAGGTATACGTACATGCATTTATTTGTACATGCTAAAAATAGAATCATTGAAATAGTAATTTGAGGTTACTGCATATAGGCATATAAGCATACGATGCAGTCGGTGTTCCATAAAATTCTCAAAATTCTTTCAAAACAAACTAACACATTTAAAAAAAAAACTGGAAAATCTTAACTTTTATTTTTATACATTTATTATATTTTTATATTAGTATATGCATTTTTATTTTTGTGCGTTTTCAGTGTATGCTAATACACTTTTGAAATTTCTTCATTTTTTAAAATTCTATTTGGTTTTCTTTTTGTGCTGTATCAACTTAAATGAATTAAAGCATTTGTTTCATTTAGTAAAGCACTTTTATATTTATATCTGTGTAAAATAATTGAATAATATTTTTCTTTAAAAAAACTATAATAGATGCAAAAATTCTTTTCAATGAACTTGAAGACTTTCCATACTTTATTTTTCTATATTTGTGTGAATCACACTTCTAACAGCAATTATAGCCAAAATTATAATGGACGTAATTTAAGTATCAATGTAAAAAATAAAAGATCCCCCCCCTGCTTTTAGATAATGATGAGATATTATATTCTAAATGTTCCATTTTATTACTTGTTTTCCGATAAAAAAAAAGTTAATAAACATTTAAAAATATTATATAAATACCAAAAAATTGGAAAATGTGATTTTAAAAACATTTTATTACTGTTAAAGGCTGAATATTACATCAACATGGAAATTCTAGAATGTGAAAAGGGAATTACTTATCTCTATTTGTAAAATAAAAATGAATGTTTTAATCGGCACCGAATTTAGATTTATTCAGATTATAGCCGATTTAAAAGTTTCAGTTAGTTTTCTAATGTGTGTGTGATTTAAACTAACTATTCCATAATATCATCCATTTATCATTTTTTTACATACATTTTATTTTTATTTCAACAAGAATATTTTTTTTGTCAAATAATAATTCCTTACAATCGTTTATAAAACATATCTATGATGATATTTTTGGGATTTTTTTTAAATCAAAAACCAGTAAAGTTATATTTGGTAACCAGTATATATAACACCCGACTCTCATCTATATTTTGGCCGCGGTAGCCGAGTGGTTTAGGCATCGGACCGTGGCTTGCTTTGTCACGGGTTCGAGCCCAGTATCACTAAAGACCCGCCGTGTAGGGCAGCGATGCACGTTAAATCTGTCGAGAGCTGAAACGTCCTCCCGTTGGTGTGGTGTGGTAGTTAGGAGACGGGGGTGCCAGCTCAGATGTCGTTCACGTCACTTGACCATGGTTCAAAATTACGTGGTCCGTCATCGAAAGCCCTCGTGTAGCTGAACAGTGTGACGTTAATATTCACTCACTCACTCACTCACTTAAATCATTATGAGACACACACAAAATAGATTCTTTAAAGCTGTGTATAAACAATTTGAACAAACTTGTAATACCCTAGAAGAATTTATTGATGTGAGTAACGATAATATAGCGGTATCCGAAGCTAAAAGTGTATTAGATTCAATTCAAGAAATGCCATTTATTTTATATTTAGTAGTATGGTTTACAATATTCTCCGAAAGTAACACTATCAACAATGGCGTAGATAGCTCTGAGGGGGCCCGGTATCAAAATTCTTTCGATGCCCTTTTTTAGATATGAATACCCTGCTAGTGGACTGTAATTACACATGTTGGAGCCCCGTATCATTGATACCGCTGATACGGCGGCCAGCTACGCCCCTGACTATCAATAAACTATTTCAATCGAAAACTATGGTCTTGACGGCTTTTAATTTAGTCAATAAAATTAAATCTGAAAGTCAAAATTTAAGAGTGGACTCGACAGTCTAGGGGTCATGGTTGTGGACTCGTGGCCAGTATATCATGAAATCGAACCCTAGAGCCACTGAAGGCACACCGTGTAGAGGGGTTTATGCACGTTAAATTTGTCGTGGCTCAAATTCCTCCCGTTGGAGGGGTGCTGAATTTTGGAGAGTTAATGAACACTCACTCACCCAAAATTTAACGCATGTTCAAATGAAGAATAAACTCTAGCGCGGTCGCCCATCCGGTATAGTGTTTAGCGACGCTCACTGCTGTGCCGTAGGGACTGGGTTCGAATCCCGGAGAAGACATGGATGTTTGTAAATGTATATTGCCTGCGTGGCAGGGGGTACTCTAAATAGCCGTCGAGCCGCAAGTCCTCTCGTGAAATTGGTGGAAGGGGAAGAGAGGTGGGAGGCCTCTGACCCCCAGAGTGTTCTCTCTCTAAATTGGGGTGGAATCGAGCCAAATCATACTGTTACCTGTATGGTGCTCAAAGCTGCAGCTAACGACAGGCGTCACTTAGCCCTTTGCCATGATGAATTTCGTGGGCCTGGATCTGGCCTTTGCCGAACAGGTGGCATTAGTAACAACAACAACTCTAGCACGTAATTTGAATATTCTAGAACACTTTCTTGAAAAATGAATTCGAAAAAGAAAGATTACGTTCCAAAATAAGGGATGATGTTATAGAAAACTCAGTAGAGGAATTAAGATATTTTTAGCACTGAAAAAAAGGGGGAGGGGAGACTGATACTATTATTGCAAAAATAGAAGATAGATTTAAAAGTATACTAAATATATTATTTCTGATTTCAAATTAAACACTGTATAAAAACTTTAGAAAAACAGGAATTAGAAAAATGTACCAAAAAACTTTGTTAAGTTTTATAAAAAACATGTCGCGATAGAAATCGAATACGAGAAATTGGTTTGCTGCGGGATTTTATTTTGAATGAAAGGGATGTAAATTACGCACAAGACATATTATAATACGTACAAAATAATAATTATAGTGTGCGTAAATTTTTTATAGGCTGCTAGTTACTGTTGCAAGTGCTGAGCGCTCTTTCAGCAAATTAAAATGAATAAAGGATTCACTTCGTGTGTGTGCAGAACACTTAAATGCACTTGCTATATTAAGAATCGAAAAAGAAGTTTAAAAAAATTAATTTTTCTGAAGTAATTAAAGTTTTATATATATATAGCAAAAACAATGTCTTAAATCAATATGTATTAAAAATATATATTCGTTTTCTTATTTTTTTTCCTTACAATCTTTAGGGGCTCTAAATGGTTTCTTGTACCCTGGTTCCTTTATAGAGGACCAGCTCTGTCTATTCCCCCTATCAACTTTCAAGATCATCTCATTTTGGCCTCTTCCTTTCAAACAAATGTCTATTCTCCTCGCCGTACTAATTCTCAGTAGATGTATCTCTCAACCATGTCTTTCCCAGGTTTTGAGAAAAAGCTCTATTTAACTCTTTCATGCGCTGAATTTTTTACAAAAAATAATGTCCTAGAGGGAAATACAGTCGGACTTCTATATTTAACGAATTCGCTAAATCCCCCCAAAAGAAAAGTTCATTATATAGAAAATTCGTTGTTTATATAGAAGTTACCCTTTCAATATATTTTATAAACCACATAAAACAAATATTTTAAATTCATAAGCACTATATATTAAAAAAAGTAATTATTCTCACACCGTTTTGTAAATTAATATATCTTTATTTATTTATTTTATATATCTTACCCATCAAAAAAGAAAAAAAGAAAAACTGCAAGGAAAACAGGAAAAAAGAATGTCGAGGAATATAATGTATTTTTAACATTACGAAAAATAATTTTATATCAAAATTAATGAATTTTAAGGAGATTTATATATATATATATATATATATATATATATATATACATATATATATAAATTTAAAGCAAACAGGTAATTTTAAACATACATTATTTTATAACTAGAGAGAAACACATGCGTCTCCTTAAATTTAATTACTCATAAAATCTGTTAATTTTGTTTATGTTTTTTTGTTTTAAACATGCTTTTTTTTTCATATAATGCCTCCCATCTTTGCAATGCACCAAAAATCCCAGAATTCTATTGCTTTCCACCAGTTAGGCCCCTAATAAAACCAGTTCTAGATTTATGACCACCGTAAAATGTGTTAAAAGAGAAAATAACTTGAAATGTCCAGAAATATTTTAAAAATAGGGAGAAAAAAATTGAGTCACAAGGAAAAAAAGTTCGTTACATAGAAAATACACTTATCTATAGGGAGGTTATTTTACGAAGAAAATGATGAAATGTACTTGGTTCCAAGAAAAAGTTCGCAATATAGAGGTTCGTAATATGGAGGTTCGACTGTGTAATTATAAATACTTTAAATAAACATTGTTAAACTATAATTATTGAACAAAAGCTGATACATTTTAATAATACTAAACACTTTTTCAAATAAAGGATGTTCAAAATTTTAAAAATAGGTGGTACATATTTTGTTTCGCCACGCTTCACAAGCAGCGTGATAGTTCAGGAAACATAATTTTTTCTTCCCTTGGCACAACGGAACTTTGCAGACACAACACATCCATTCTATACGAACTTGGATTTCTTTTGTGCTGCAAACTTTTTCTCTCTTATTTTCTTTATTTATTATTACAAACTATGCTTAACTAAACTCAGTACGCAACAGCCTATGAGGGCCAAGGCCTACTGTGTCCAACTCAGTATACGTGACCTTGGGCCCTGAGGTACATAAGCAGATATTCCAGTCAGTCCGACGCGAAACCTTCAGTGTTTAGTTCCCAAGCAAGCTTGGTACTCGTTTATCAACCCTCTGAAGGAATGAAAGGCTGAGTCGACCTTTCCCAGCCCGGGATTTGAGCCTCGGACCTGTGGTGTGGAAGCGCGATACACTACCACTTAGCCACTGGATATGCCCATATTACATACTCTAAAAATTTTGATTAAGCTATCATTTAATATATGTTGCTGGAGAGGCAAGATAAATTTGATTTAATGAACAAGGCTGGACTGTATTACCTTTGAAAACTTTGATGAATTTGTGGGAGAATCCCCCTGAATTCCACCCTAGACACCAAGATTGAATTGAGGCAAAGAACGACCAGACGACATTTTTACAATAACAAATTATACTTATTCACTTGAATCAACTATGAACTTTCTAATTACAAAGATTTATCAAGATGTCTACGTCAATGTGATTGAGCCTTACTATTAAATTAAATCACGAAATATGATACTTATCAAATATTAAACTCAATATCGAACGGGACTACCGGAATAAGAGGACCGAGAGATACACGCAATTTGATTTACTAGCATTCATTAACTTCCCACTAACTTTATTATATATTTACTCTTATGATCCAATAATCTAAATTTAAATCTCACCTGCCTTTTACTTCCTCACTTTCCAGGCGGATCAAACTTTCCAATTGTAGGTCGCTGCCTAATAATCAGCGAGACGCTAATCGCACAATCAACTTGAACCTTCTTAGAACTCCGTCAAACTATCTCTTCGCGTAATAGCCTCTACTGCTAACTTGCAATACTCTCCTTAAATATTTTGACTAATTTGCTTATCCCGGTTTCTTCTTTTAGAGTTAGTTGGAAATATACGCGAATTTACAATCCTCAAAGACGCCCAAGAGTATTAGTGATAAAGTGCCGTACAGATCCGTCACAAATTGAGACCGAAGGCCTGCTAGGCTTGCACCCTGAACTACAACTGACGTCTTACGATAAATAATTTCTGAAAGCCCAAATGACGGGTGCCTTGGCGCTCTCCAAATTAACAAATAATATAAATGGTAAAGGCGGCTTTTACAGTTGCTAATGCCACCTGTCTAACGGTGTCAATTTGGGACCCAAGAAATTCATAACGGCAAGGGCTAGATGCATGCCTATCGTTAGCCGTAGCTTTGAGCACCATACAGGTGGCAGTACGATTTGGCTCGGTTTCATCCCAATTTTCAGGGAGAACACCCTAAAGGTTGTCAGGGGCATCCCACCTATATTTCCCTTCGACCAACCGCACGAGAAGACTTGCTATTTAGAGAGGCTCGACGGTGGTTTATAGTACCCTCATACCGCATTTTTTTCACAAATTATGATATATATTGAAACATAATATATTATCACATTTTTAAAAACACCCGTGCCTTCTCTGGGATGTGAACGAAGGCCCTACAGCACAGTGTAACGTCGTGAGTAGCTAACCATCAATAAATTGTTACAGCCTAATATGAAAATCAATGATTGTTTATTTGCTAAACAATTTGTTAGTGAAGCAATAGATTACAGTTCATATGCCAAGCCGGAGCAGTCAGTCTATATTCTATTCTCAACGCCACCGGCGTTCATCGTCTTTCCACTCCAATCTCGGACTAAGTCCTTTTCTTTGGCGCTCTCTTCCAGTCCGTTCCAACCAGGGCTCTCCTCTCATGCTTTCTCCATCCAGGGCAGGCTTTTCCCTTTTTCTCCATCCAGGGCAGAGCTCCTCTCTCTACTTTCTTTTTTTCTCCTGAAAAAAAAACCTTTTTAAACACCAGGGGTGGGTCCACAACACGCCCCTCGTCCCTTCTTATTTTCAGGTCACAAAAGTCTCTCTCGGTCTCCCTCGTCCTATTTGCGTATAACACACCAATACGCACCCGAGCCGTCTGGCCCAAGGCGCCATAATTCCTTGTCCAACATCTGGACACACTTGTCCATCCCGCCACCTGTTTCTATTATCCCCTTCTCTCAACACCAGAAAAGACGACATGATTCTTTTAAGACAGGCTTCGCCTATTGTCAATGGGGTGCCGGCTCTCCTTTACCATTATGGCGACCCGTCTGGATGTCGTCACTCCCCGAGTTCAGACAATAAACAATGACCCCATGGCCACGTGCACTGGCCATTTTACAGCTGGTGGATCTATAAAATTTAGGGACAATCGATGGGTGTGAGTTCACAACAATTGAAGACGTCGTACATGTCACTTAACAGCTGGTGAAACTATAAAACTTATCGTGAATCGAAAGATGGGGATTCACAACAATCGACGATGTCCCAACAGCAATCAGTGTTGCTAACTAATATATCGAATGAGTGGTTCGTTTTATATATACTTTAACCTAATACGCTTTTTATTAATATGACTCGTTTATCTATTATTATACATTAAAATGCCCTGTGGTCAAGTGGCAGCGTATCGCTCTTCCACTCCACAGGCCCGGGTTCTATTCCCGGGCTGGGCAAGGTCGACTCGGCCTTTCATTCCTACTGTAGTGGGTCGACAAATGAGTACCAAGCTTGCTTGTGGACTTAAACATTGGGAGTCTTGCTTTAAACTGACCACCTGATCGGGGCATCTGCTCATGCATCTCAGCGCCCAATGGTCACGTATATAATGGATGGGAACAGTAGACCCTGGCCCTCGTGGTTTGTTGTGACACTGAGTTTGAGTTCAAACAATAAAATATTTTTAAAAGCACAAGGACACTTCAATTTAATTTTTAATGGTTTCC
>BMAU01002524.1:0-100508 GCA_019973935.1 Trichonephila clavipes
GATCAGGAAGAATCAGTTAATATATCAGCTGTTGGGAGATGTATCCGAAATGCATGTGATGTTCTTCATGGAATGGTTTCCGAAAATAGCGATATTCTTTCTAAAATCATCCATTCTCAAACTAAGGACATGTTTTTCTCGGATTTTAATGTATTTCCCTCAGAAGTAGAAACGTCAGCTCTTAAGAAAGAAAATGTATATAAAAATGAAGAATATGCATTAAATACAAATAACAGCAAATGTAAAAAAGTAGAATTAAACAACAATCTAAGGCAACATGATTCAAGAGTCGTAAACTTTAAATCTCCGCATTCTCAAGAAGAAATTTCTAGCTTTCAAAGAAATTTCGTTTGTGACATTTGTTTGAATAAACTGTGAACAGTTTATATTCTCTTTTGGAACACAATTGCATACATTCTACTGAGAGGCAAGAAGAGCATGGCATATGTCAAGAAAATTTCTCCGATATTTGTCATTTCTCGAAGCTGAAACGTGCTGACACTGAAGCCAGAACTTTCCAGTATACTGTATGTGAGCAATCGTTTCCAGAAAAGGAACGTAAGCGGCATATACACACAAATCCTGGTGAGAAAAGTATCCGATGAGACGTATGTAAACAAACATTTAATAATACAAGCACTCTCACTCCCCAAATGCATATCCACTTTAGAAAGAAACATTTGCAGTGCAGTTTATGCGGAAAGACGTTTTTTCAAGAAGTTCAACTAGCTATGCATATGAGAACACATACTGGAAAAAAACCTTTCCAGTGTTTTGTTTGTGAGCAAAGGTACTCAGATAAATGAAATTTTAATAAGCATATGCGAAGCCATAGCAGACAAAAACGTTTTCTGTGATATGTGGGTCAGGAAATATTATCCTAGATTCGAATAACCATACTGGACACCGAAGTAACCTTTCTACTTTAAGCCTTTTGAACAGAGGTAATATCACTAACAACACGTATCTGTTCATATTTGGACCCCTATCGTAAAGAGCACTTAAAATTAACGTATGTCATTTAATTTTTTTTCATAAAAAATATTGATAATCATGAACTGATGCATACTCTACACGAATTCTTTCATGATATTAGACTGTATATCTCATATAAAAAGTATTTTTCGCATCCTTTTATGCATGTATTAAGCACAAAATTCATGGATCTGTTAAATGCTTTCACATTTTTTTAAAAAATTTTGTTAAATATATATACATTTTTCTTTATTATAGAACATTTTTCTCACTGCAATCCAAGATAACTTTCTTTGAATGTCAAAGAAAATCATCTTGGATTGCTTTAGCAATTTCTTACAAAAACTTCCGATTTATATCAACTAAAATTTTCTTTATTAAAAATAAACAACTATGACTATTTTAAAACTCTGTTTCTGCTTTCCCAGCTAAAACTTAAGTGAATCGTTTTTTCTTATTTTATTAGTGAATCATTTTTCTCCAAAACACTGCGAAAGCTTATAACAATCGATCTCGAATTGTTTTGATTCAGGATCAAGTGACGAGGAATAGATATTTCAACTGTTGCTCTCAAACTTCCAACCCACTCCAAGGGAAGAATTTTGAGACTCAAAGACTCATTTTCCCTACTTCACGATGAACTTAACTGTAGGATTTTATAAATACAAGAACCAATATGAAATATTTACTTTCTTTGAGAGATCAAAAGAATGATTACGAATTTGTATTATTCACTTTTATTCAGTTATTCTTCCTCAGAGAAAGATATCACTATGATCCGAATTTCTTAGTTTATTTTGAATAATAGATATTATTTAAATAAAATACTTTGTAAAGACAAAAAATAAATTTTTCAATAAATTATATTTTACCTAACGTTAGCGGATACTACTTTACGCAAACTGTTTCAACTGAGTATTTGAATGTAGGAAATACTAATAGTACCTCAACAGAGAGGGAAATAGCAGCCTGGTTAATTTCAACACCAAATAACTGTTAATGAGTATAATGTGGTGTCAATATAGTTTTATTTAAATTTCTTCAATTTTCCTTAGGTAGAGATATATTTTATTCGATCTTTCCTCTATTTTGGAAAAAAATATGTTCCCACTTCCCAGCGAATTTTTTTTTATATTTATTTAGTAGATTTTTCTGCATAAAAAATTGGTTTGTAAAATTGTCTTAATCAGTCTTTAGTTTTGAGCTTTTTAGTCTGAAACTTTTTTATTACCTTAATAACTGAAAGCTCTTTATAATATTATTACCTTAAAAAGAACATGTCAACCTTTGTAATATTCAATTAATTACAAAGTTTATTTCAATTATTCATATATTACAGTTCATGTATCACGTACAGTTTATACATTTCAAATCATATACACTGGCCTCAAAAGTTAAGGTACAACATGTTTTCGAAGCTCACCATAAAAAAATGGCAGTAACAATAAAATGCATAGTTTACATGAATGATAATAACGAACTTTAAAAACATTAATGCAAAAACGATTGCTGCCACTTTTATTTTATAGAAAAGAACGTATATTTATGAGTGAGAGAAAAATATGCAAATATCAAGCTTTCGTACTTTTGTGTGTAAGTTGTGTTGATTTTCAACAGTTGTTGGCAGTTTCGGTGACAATAGTCAATAGAGTTTGAAAATGTCTCAGAGACGTCGTTTACCCAATTCGTTAAGGTGGCGGGTAGTTGGATGGATGGAAATGGGATTGTCGCAGGCTGATGCTGCTAGACGTCTCAATGTGTCTCGTAGTGTTGTTCAGCGACTTTGGGATCAATACCAATCCGAAGATTCTGTGTCCAGAAGACCTGTTCCAGGCCGATCACGAGCTACAACACCTGCAGAAGACCGTTTTCTAGCTCTTTCGGCACGAAGGAGAAGAACCACTACCGTGCCGCAGCTCGTTGCAGACCACTTTCAAGCATCAGGAAGAAGAATCTCCGCTACTACGGTGCGAAATCGTCTTCACAATGCAGGTCTGTATGCAAGAAGACCAGCTGTGTGCGTTCCCTCAACGGACGACAGCGAAGGAACCGCTTATGCTGGGCAAGAGAACATGTTTCTTGGACGCAGCAACAATGGGCTTCTGTGCTGTTCACAGACGAGTCCAGATTTACAATGGAGAGTGATTCAGGGCGTCTACTGATCTGGAGGGAACAGCGCACTAGATACCATCAATCCAACACTGTTGAAAGACACAGTTATAGAGGTGGTGGAATCCTGGTTTGGGCAGGGATCTCGCTCGGTGGCCACACTGACCTGCATGTGTTCCATGGAGGAACCGTAACTGGTCTTAGATATCGGGATGAGATCCTTGATCCATATGTCCGCCCATATGCTGCTGCTATTGGTAACGACTTCATTCTGATGGATGATAATGCACGACCTCACCGAGCTCGGATTGTTGAGGAGTATCTGGAGGATCACGGTTTGGAACGAATGGAATGGCCAGCTCGATCTCCAGACCTGAATCCGATAGAACATCTTTGGGACTATCTTGGCAGAGAGGTTATACAGTTTACTTTAATTTATGCACATTCAAAAAGATGAAAAATTCTACCAGAAGTATGTCTTTTTGCTGTAATATTGTAATCGACTTATTTTTCTTATTCCAACGAATGAGATGCGTTTGCGTGGTAGTTATGTAGTGTGAAACACATACTTTTAAGATTGGGAGTCAAGTTTGAATCAAGTCGATCCAATGGTATATTCTTTCTACACAGATCGAATAGTCTAAGTTTGTTGGCGAACTGATGTATCAAAAATAATTTGAAAAACGTTTTTTGGGTCTATCATCCATAACGTTCTAATTTTTACAGTTATTACAAGAAGATATGAGCAAATTTCATAATCATAAAAGAAAATCATTTCATAATCATAAAGAAATTTCGACAAATTTCTTTTATCATTACCTTGATTTGTTGGCCGCAGAGGAAAACCCTTCAAAAACTACATAGACAGCGCTACCACCTTTCATGCAGAAAATGAGGAACTGATCATGTTATGGCAAATTCTATCATCAGCTGAAAGTCAACAGTATGATGTCGAAAATGACATAACTTGGCGTTACATAACCCCACAAGCGTCTTGGTGTGGAGTCCGGTAGGAGTGCCTAATATATAATGTCGAACAATATCTGTGAAAAGTACTCGGGCGAGCACTTCTAGACGAGGAAAGTATGTGCACACTCTTCATGGGAATAGAAGTCACTCTGGATAGTCGACTATTAGTCTACGAAGAGGAAAATATGACAAATCTGCAGCTTTAACACCAGCTCATTTCTTGACGGAACAAAACTAACGGCCTTTCCATCCGGGCTAGAAAACACAACACTTAATAAAATCTACAAGCAGCAGCAAGACGTACACGACTGTTTTTGGAAAAAATGGCCAAAAAATATCTTCAATTACAATTCTTCCTACAAATTTCAAACAAGGACATGGACAACGAGGATTAACATTCGAGTTAAAGATATTGTGCTCCTGTAAGAAGATCTCTGTCCACAGGACTTGTGGAAGATAACTAAAGTGATGATCCTGCTGTTAACGGTCGAAACGTAACCCACTCTGTCCAGCGGGTCATACCTTTCGAGGTTAACCAAGGTGGGGAGGATTTTGGGAACGAGATTAAATCTAAAATTTAGTTTCCGTTTTTTGCAAATGTAGTTACAAAAGCTTTGTCAAAAAAATAGATGTAGAATTTAGTCCAATTCAATGTTTACAAATTAGAACAGACTTTTCCAAGATTGCATGTTTAAGAGTAGTTTTTACTCTTAAAGATTATGCTTAATTTTAAAAATTTTGAAAGGGAAAAATAGCAGCTTCTTCTTGGTTAATACAAATATCGATTAATTGAAATTTTTTGGAGCTAATGTCTGTTTTTGACTCTATTGAAACAAGTAAAAAATTTGACCTGTCATCAAAAAATTGTCAAAATAAACAATAAATCCTTGATGATAATGATTTTTCTTGTGTCATGAAAGGAGAAGGTCATTAACTCCATCATTTTTCAGAAAAATACATTTTAATACTGTGTAATTTTCAGTCCGAAAACAGTTGGCGTTATTCACATTTCCTATCCTATTGCTTCATAAACATAAACGCCTTGGTTTAGTTGACTAAAGCACCTAAATGTGAATTTGAGATCAGAAGTTCAAATCCCGTCGGAGATTCCTTGAATGGGTCTTTTATTTTTTACGTGGCATGACTCATAAAGCCATCCCCTACAAATTTCGTTTAAATATATGCTTCGAAAAGACATTCCGGATTACACTAGCATAAATGTGATATTGTATTATAAAAAATCTTCTTAAAGAGGATTCGGAGTGTAATAAATTAAAACTTTTAGCCACATGGTTTAGACACACGATTTTTGGTTGTCACGTAAAAATACAGTACTAGTTAGTATCCGATTTACAAGCTGGATCTTAAATTTCATGATTAATTTTTTAATCCATATTTCAACATAACAATATCTAAAATATTAAAATTTATATACTCTTTTACGCATATACTTTATTTTTACAAAAATGAAACGTTGTTTTAAACGTACTACGATGAATTATCTTCTAATACAGTAGTTTTTAAGAGAATTCACGAAGATAAAACGCAAAAATTAGTATTATGTCCTATAGGCTTTACATCAAAAGATACTTATATTTGAAAAGATTACATTGAAATCTTACTCAGCACATGCGTACGCATACTGGAGTGAAGCCTTACCAGTGTGATGTTTGTAAAATGAAATTTTCTCGAACAGTTACTCTTACACGACATATGCGTACGCATACCGGAGAGAAGCCTTACCAGTGTGAAGTTTGTAACAAAAATTTTCACAAAAATAAATCTTACTCAGCACATGCGTACGCATACCGGAGAGAAGCCTTTCCAGTGTAATGTTTGTAACACAAAATTTTCACGAAAATATATTCTTACACAACATATGCGTACGCATACCGGAGAAAAGCCTTACCACAGTGATGTTTGTAACAAAAAGTTTTCACAAAAAATAAATCTTACTTAGCACATGCGTACGCATACCGGCGAGAAGCCTTACCAGTGTGATGTTTGTAAAACAAAATTTTCTCGAAAGATCATCTTACCAAGCATATGTGTATACATACAGACGAGAATCCGTACGAGTGTTATTTATATAAGCGAGCATTTTCACAAGTGGCAAGTCTTAAAAGGCATATGCATACGCATACTGCATAGAAACGTTTCTAGTGTAATGTATACTAGGAAAAACTGTTCACTCTATAAGTATATTATAACCAAAGTGTTTACTAAGAGCATTTATTGTGTTACTTATGAGAAAATAATTTTTTGCTTACATAAACGTTTTGATGCATATACTTTTCGGAATCTATTTATTTGATAAGACTATTCACTATCATCAAGAAACTTTATTTCTCTTCTGAAGTGTTGTGTTTTCTAAGACAAACAAAAGACATTTTGCATAACTAAAAACAACTTCATATTTTACTACCTACAGTTTGTTCTGTATATAAATATAACTTTTAAAATATGTGACGCTATATTTAATTATCATAATATATTTTTTACAGTTTAATATAAATTTTAAAATTTTATAAATCGTTTCTTTCATAAACCCAGAAATGTATTTATGTGACTTAAATTTCATTTTATTTAAGTCTTTTAAAACTTTTTTTGCAATATTTTCCTTTTGCATATTTGTGTGTTGCAATTTTTGAAAAGTCTTTGTCGAAATGCTTGTATTTGCAATTCATGAAATGTTCGTATTTTTCCTCTTAAATTGTTTTATTTTTATTGTCTGTGACTTTTCATACATGTTCTTTGTATTAGACATTCATTATATTAAAATAATGTAATTCATATTTTTTCGCATTGATAACTTTAATAAATTTGTTAGTTTTGCTTTACGTAAGTCTACTTTTTTCTTGTTTTCTGAACTTTCTTGAATATGTCTTAAGTATTAGGGAAATTTTAGAAATAAAAATTATCATTTTTACTTTTATTACATAATATTAAAATACTTCAATTAAACGAATTTTTTATTTGAATTTGTAATTTATTAATACGTTTCAATAAATTTTTAATTAATGGGAGATAGCGCACTGAAACTTAAGAATATTTTTAGAACTGAAAGTTAAAAACATTTTAATGGAAACCCGCGACGAAATGTGAAATTTGTAATGTTCTAGGCAATAACAAAATTGTAAATGTTATCAAAGACTTTCCCTTTAAAACATGTAAACAAACCCTTTTTTCGCTATAATCTCGTTGCATTTTAATGATTGGTCGATGCTTTATCAACTAGCACTTCATAGAAACATAAGATCTATTTGCAACGAGTCTCGCAATTTTAAATCATGGTCAAAAGATGAAGACCGCATTTGATATTTGACATTTTAAAATCCAGATTCTGTTCCAATTTGAAATACAAGGTGTGACACAAAAAATTGAGACTAGTCCAATAAATCATTGTAATAACAGAATTGGTTCTCCGTTTTAATATCGCCTCCAAAATAGTTCCCTTCAACATTCACACACTTCTGCTTTCGGTGTTGTCATTGCTGGCAAGAATTCTGGAACGAAGTTTTTGGAAGACCCTGTAGGATATTTTCCGTTTTTTCCTGGGTCTCTTCAACTGAGATAAAATGGGTTTCCTTTAAGCAAGATTTAATTTTAGGAAATAAAGAACGCGTCGCATGAGTTCAAAGTAAGTGAATAAGGCGGATACTTCATCACTGTAATGTTTTTACTGGTCAGAGACTGCTATAAACGGATGCATTGTTTTAGTGCAACAGCCAGCCATCACTTCCCAATACATGATTTTTTTTTCCTAACTTTTTCACGAAGTCTTTTTAGTACTTTAATGCAGTAGTGTTTATTAACAGTTTGACCGCCGATTTGAGTGGAAACTCACTCATATCACGAATTTTGGATCTGATTTGTTCTGTAATCGGTGACTTTGGGCACCCAGCAGGTCCATTATCTTCCACTCTGACCTTCCCCCTAGAAATCTCTTAAACCATTCAAACATTAGGGGCTATAATTTCATACCTAGTATTAACATATTGTAACTAGTATTAACTATTTACAGTATGAGAATTGATCCTTTGTACAAAGTTATCGGTAAATTAATAGTGGTGCCACATACTTTTATGTTGTATTTCTGAAACAGAAAATTATATATATAATTTAATTTGTTTTTACTGTGTATATACGGCATTTTCTACTACATTACTACTACTAATTTTTTTACTCTGCATATATCTAAAATTCCGAGTAGAAAAATTTTATCCTTAACAATTTTAGATATTCATTTATTATCAGGAAATCTAACTTTTAGGTCTTCTCTACTCAAAATTTTTTATGTAGATTTATAGATCTATTAATTTTTAATACTATATTGATGCAATTTTTACCACGCTTCTCAAACGTTGGGGCGCGCCCCCCTTCAGGGGTGTGATAACCATTAAAGGGGGGTTGCGAGCGTATCGAAATGTTGAAAACAAATGATTACTTCAAAAAATTATTAATTTATCGAAAGTGAACAAACAAAACCATTCTATAACAATTAAAAGCGATTAAAAAACAATTACATTGATGTAATATACTTATAAATGTATCAGAACTGCACAATGTATTTCATAATTAATTTAATAATACTAAGTTAAGGACAAGTTTAATAATTACCAGTGACCCCCAAGGACTTGTGACATATAAAATTATATGCAAAAGTCAACATTTATCTTGATAATTTGTGTGGTTTATAATTAATCCCTTATCTGCTGATTAAAAGTTACGCGTTTCGCTCTCCAGTGCCAACGTTTTGTATATATGCAAGCGTATGTGATGTATTGGGAGGGAGAAGTAAAGGAAATAATTAAACAAATCCTCTGAAATAATTAAATGCTTTGAAATAGTATCAAGGTAATTTTTTTGCATTCCAGTGCCTTTGGAATAATTTTATGGATTGCAGTAAACCGAAAATATCGTTTTTCGGAAATACCTATACATACTTCCGGGAAATTTACGTACTGGCTGAGCGAGACGTTAATATACGCCGGCGCCACTTACGAAGGTCAAAATGCATTGTAGTTTTAGCATCAAAGTATCGTATTATCGAATTCAATATATTGTTATTGTATAGAGGGGGCGCGATGAAAATTATGATTGAATGTTGGGTCACAAGTACTGAAAGTTTGAGAAGCAGTGAATTATTAACAATGCTAAAGCACTATATTATAAGAATTCTAAAGATATTTGAAATCACGAGTAGAATAATATATTCTAGCAGGAGTCAGACTTACAAAATTAGTGTAACATGTCTCAGCAAATTCGGATGGAAATTTACAATGAATAAAAAAATAAAATTCTAAACATATTTCCTGGAATGTGAAAGATTCCAAACGCATCGGCCTCAAGCTGCTTTACGAATTTGGAACAGGGAAAAGAGTGAAAAGAAAGTTTTTGAGAGAGTAAAAAGTCGGAAAATGAGCACAAAACATCAAATTGTGTGTTTTGATTTTTAAAAATGATAGAAGTGAAATATTCTTTCGAAGAAGAATAGTATTTTATTCCTTGTAGGGTTGTAAGGAAAAATAATACTTTAATATATAAATATAACTTATTGTTAAGTCTAATCTCAGTTCGTTAGTGGTGAATTTAATATTTTTTAAAGCACAAAGCAATGGTTAAATTGCAATTGTTTTTGTGGATAATTTTACCATGGATCCATTTTTTTTCAAACAGTTTGGGTCATTCAGTTAAGCTGCTTATAGTATATTGAAAGAATTTTAAAAAAGTAAAAAGTAATTTTTCTTTACTTATTAAAGTTTATGCACTTATAAAAATTTCAAAGAAAATAACAAATAAATAAAAAAAGAAAACGAGTGAAATGTGTTATTGCAATGTGAATTACTATAAGCAAGCGTTTCTCAAACTGTGGGGCGAAACCCCCTATGAAGGCGGGATACTTCTACGAGGGAGGGAAGCAGGGGCATATTGAAAAGTCTAAAACAAAAAATTATTTAAAAAATTAATTAATTAATTAAAATTAAACACACAAACAAAATACAGGGTTGAATAATAAAAAATATAATACACATTTACACTGATATAATACACATATAAATATATCAGTATTGCCCAATGTAATTAATAATTAATTTAACAATATTAAGATAAAAACAAAAGTGAAATACTTACAAGTAATCCCATGGGCTATTCATATCTAAAATTATATACAAAAATTAAAACTTATCTTGATAGTTTGTACGGTGTATAATTATTCTCTTAAATCCAGATTGAAAGTTACGCGATTCGCTAACCCAATTGCTCCCTTTTTTAACATAGATGCGTGTATATGATGTATTGGGGGAATATAAGGAATAAATAAGCAATTACTCTAAAATTTGTAAATCCATCGCGCAAACGTTGTCAAGGTGCTTTTATTGTATTCTAAAGCTTCGAAATTGTTTTAAGAATACAATGCACAGAAAAGATCGTACTTCGGAATTACGTATTTATACGTCCAGCGCATTTAACACTTTGGTTGAGCGAGACGTTTATATATACTGGTGGCACTTAAGAGGTTAAAGCCGTATTGTAGCGTCAGCGTTAAAGTGTAGTATTATAGAATTCAAGAGATTGTTACTGTAGAAAGGGGGGGGAGCAATGATAAGTATAATTGAATATTGGGTTGCAAATATTGAAAGTTTGAGAAGCATTGACTTAAGAATCCCAGAGTTGAACTGTTTGAAAATGTTTTCAAATGTTGCTTGTTTACGCGCTATGACATACTTCTAGTTAGAAGGGCTTCCTCTGTGGCGGAAAATAAATCAAGAGATAAGTAATATATTCGGATTATAGTCCGAAAATATATCTTAAAGTTAAATGTGATAATTAATTTATAAAATATATTGAGTATGTATTTATTTAACTTCTTTAAATAACATTAAAAAATGTTTTAAAATGAATACTTTTTTATATTAAATTATATAATAGACAATTAAATTACGTTTCAATATTAAAAAATACTTGCTTACAGGTAAAAAGCATTATAGCGATGCCTTTTTGAATCTTATACTAGGCTAAATATTAATAAGAGCTTAATACTTGCTTACAACTCCAAGTTTATTCATATATTTTAAGTATACATGTCCATGAATCTATATTATTTATAATCAATATATTGAAAACTATATAAAACGGGCATAAAGTTTCTTAAGTATTTTTGGAATCAAAAAAAATTGTTTTGTTTATTACACACAGTTACTAAAACTTCTCATAAGAAAACATTATATCCATGTCTACCTCCTTAAAATACAGCAATAACCACTGAATTTAAAATATGCATGAGATATACAGTATCATGTGATATAATTTCAAACACACACACTCATTGAATACATAAAAAATGTTTAATTCTAACAAAATTATTTCTTATGCAATCAAACATTAACAAAACATGAGAATTTTGAATTCCTGTATAGAATTAAGAAGATAAATATATTTAAGGATGGCATTTACTCACACACACACACATTCTACACGTAATTTTTCAAATGTAATTAAAAAGCATTAGCTTAAGTAAAAGTAATTTTTAAGACAATAGTTTTTAAAGGTTTTTTTATTATTATTATTTGCTTTTTAACGCGCTTTTATGTTTCACTTGTATGCAATGGAAGGAAATCATTTTTTACCCACTTTAAAAGGTCAGATTAATTCGAAATTTAGTACATTTTTCAAGAACCGATGACAATACAATAATTTTATTACTTTGTTCCGTTTTCCTGATCAAGATCATCGCGAATAACGACTTCCCAATTTGGTGACTAATTCCATAAACCACTTGCAGATTTTGAAAACTTCTTGCATATACCATTTTCGGATTTGGCAACTAACTCCACACAACATTTCTAGATTTGGGGAGTATTTCCAGATTAAGTGACTCAAAGATTAAGGTACTACCTAAAACCTTTGATTGTGGTTAATACAAATAAAACAAGCACAAAAATTTTCTTTATGTAAGGAAGAGGTGATTGTGTGTGTCAGCAATTTTTTATCATAATCTAAACAATTTTTTAGTTTTTCTGAAAAAGGAAATAAAAAAAAGACTTTTGCATATGAAAAAAAATCATTTATTTTCTAACTGCAAAATATTTTTTTTTATTTTTATAAAACAAAACATTTAGAAATAATGATACGAATTAAACTTATAGCAATACGTTTAAAAGGTGTTAATACGATTCATATTTAGTGTTTCTTCTTAACATACTTTTATTAGTTTGACCTGTTTTTGAAAAATTAACAATATACGACTCATCCGAAGCCCCGTAAACGAAGAGAATAAATATCCTTTAGACCCATCAATTAATATCCATTGAAGAGCAAGACTAATTCCAGCAGCCACATAATTCCAACTTCAAATATAAAAAAAATCTCAAAGATAAATTTAACATTGAATAAATGATACTTTAAAGCCAATTAAAAAACCTGCTTTTTTATAGTTGTGAATAGTAAATATTAATTTTTCAATATAAGTATAAAATGATTAACAAAAAAAATAATATCGTACTTTTAAAAGCTTGGTATGCTTTGTACTATATATTTACACTAACTTAGCATTTCGGAATAGAAAATTTTCTCGTTAATCCTTTTATTCTTATATGAAGAATCATTTTTTTACTTTTTAGTTCAATTCATTTTAAAAGAGTGTTTGTTATTTTTTTTAAAACTATAGTTTATAAATCTTCTAAAAAATGTATATCTTCAGATATTTAGAATATATATATATATATTTTAGTACGTAATGAATATTCACGATTTTAATGAAAATCGTGCAAACTATTTTGCTCTAAATTGTGCATTAGTATTGATTTCTTATAGATATTGTATATCTCTAATTTACTTCGTACATAGAGTGGGTGAGAGGTTTGCTTTGACTGACATCACACTCTAAAACCACACGAAAGCAATTCGCAATGGACTCAGAAATTTGATTCATTAGCATAATTGGCATGTAGGTTAATATCTTGACTCCTGATATAACATCGTGAGGCTTTTTTGATACTATTCAATCCTTTGAACTTAAACAGTAACAATTTTTAGATTTTCTTCAGTTAATGCAATCTGAATACTCTAATTGGCTGCATTACTCGAAAATAAGGAGGTTTAGTGAAAAATGTGTTTTCGAACAAATGTGACAGCTAAAAGCGAATAATACTATGGCATTTCTCCATGTGAAAAATGGAATATTTGAAGATACAGCTTGTTTTTAATATTTTGCATTCTGTACTGATTCTTCAAAGTCGTTTTAAAGACAATATCTGGATCTATCTCAAAGGGCTTTTATACAGGTAGCTAAAAGCGACTAGACTCACATCTCGAGCGCAAATTAAATTCCCTCAGTAAACGAATTAGTCTTAATAAATTGGACATAACCAAAAAATGAATATTTCTACCATTTCTTTCCACATAAATTGTGGAGCAGTGACAGTAAATTCAATGATTGAATAATTTGAGTTACAATCCAACACAGGGAATTTTTCAATTCCTACTATTAACTCACACTCCTATATATTTATTTATTTAATTTGGTGGATTTTTTAATCGTTAATAAAATGCATTTTAAAGCACTCAATTGAGCTAAAATTTTATGTACAGGATTATTTTGGATGACAATACAATAACTTAATTATAATTCATAAATATTAGTTGATTAAAACTAATTATTTTAAGAATTACAAATACGGCTTTGTTGGCGACTTAGCGACCGTTTTGGCGACTTGTATCAAAACTCAAAATGTTTTTTTTCTCACGTTTTAAAGCATTCAGTTGAACTAAAATTTCATATACCCAAATGTTTTGGATGGTAATACGATACTTTAATGATAATTGATAAAAATTAATTACCACTTAATGATGTGATTCTGTCATATGTATACACATATTTATATTGATTGTAACTTTTTAACAAAAAGTAGCTAACTTAAATATTAATTTGATCTAAGCAGGAATTGACTTAAAAATTATAATACTTGTTGTTAATGGCTCCCAAAAAACCCTGTCCAAACCTGCATTAGGCGACTGCGTTGAAAACAAAATTTGAGACTTGCAGAAAGCGAGAGTCGCAGCAAGCTAAAATGATATTAAAACAAGATATACACTGCTGAACAATTGCTAAGGACGGATCACAAATTGCTCTGTAGCATAACATTAAGCGAGACATGAGGCCTAGTAGGATAAAATATAGTTGCCACACTGTTCAGACATTAGAATAAAGAATAGTTATTGTGCTGGAAAGTACAAAAGCTGTGAAACACCTGAAAGAAAAAAAATGTTTATTTGATCTGCGTACGGAGAAATGGAACAATGCATGCCCCTTGCCACGAAGAATTTCGTGGGCATCGATCTGACAGGTGGCGTTAGCCACAAGAACAACAAACAATAGACATAATTAGAGAGAGAGAGAGCCTTAAGAAACACATTTGTTTTACAAAATATCTCAAATCAAATCATTATTGTATCAATTATTTTGAGTTTAGAAGGTATTAAATTTTTTTAATGTAATAGGATTTTCCCTCTCTCTGTCTTAAAAATGGATCGATTCATTATAAAACATTTCCATCAATATCTGCACGAGGTATTTAAAACATACAATAATGTCCAAATTTGGGAAACTATAAAAATGAAAGGGTTAAATGTAGAAGGAACCGCGATATTTTTGATGCTAAAAAATGATTGTTCATCAGTAAAATAGAGGCTTAATAGGAAGATAGAGGGGGCTATTTACACTGCAGCAAATAATATTATATGAATGCGCATTGGTCATTTTGGCTGTTTGTTTAATCAATGAAATTGTGCATATTTAAACTGTTATTTAAGTATTGATTATGCCTTGAAGAAAACGGATCAATGTATTTAAAAAGCATAGAAGAAATGTAAGAAAATAAAGATTCGAGTTATACAGTGTGTAATTTCCCAACTTTGGAATTGATATCTGTCCAGAGGCCTATGAAATGATGAGACCCTTTAAAATAACAACAAATAAGTAACATCAATTTATATCATAATTGCGGGGCTCAGACGAGCAATGTGTGCCAAATTGGTAAGTAAAAATATTATGGCATTCACAGAAACAATATTTTCTAAGATAACATTTAACAATACTCCGGGAGAGTGGCCTATATGTCACATATTGAGCTTTACCGAGTCATTGACTTGCATGCAAATAAGACATGTTGTCCTTGGTGTCCAGAACATCGAAACTGAGCAAACAAGCATGTGTATGACTGATTTTTTTCCTATGAATCCCGATTAAATTTACAGGGAGATTTTCCTCTCAGCATAATCTCTAGACAGAAAGTGAAATTACATTACTTCACTAGTAACATAACATCACAGAATTATATCATTTCCACCGCAGTATAGTTTTTGTGTAGGTGAGCATAACGTCTGCTCGACGACGTTTTTAAATAAATCTGTATTGGTGGAACAAAGTATAGCGCTAGGATTCTGAAATTTCATATTCAACTTTTCTGAAATGCTACGGGACAACAGTTTTCATTCATCAGCGACAACACTTCATTACGTTATCCATTAATAGAGGAAGGCAAGATTCCTAACAATTGAGTAAGCACATACAAATAACAGCAAGATCACTAAATTTAAATTCAATTAAGAATGCTTTGGCTGTATTTAGACAAAAGTATTCATCTCATCAATCTCCACTAAGAGATATTGCTGAGCTCAAAACCATTCAGTTTTAGAAATGGCAGAATCTGTAATCATATTAAGATTATAATCCGTAATATGAAACATCGCTCAGGTATTTGTATTGCAGTAAAAAATATTACTCATTCTAAAACCATTTGTAGCAGTTTTTTTTTCCTTTCTTCGAAAACTCAAACTTCTTTCTTATACCTAATTTATTTCATTAGAATAAATCAAGCCTAATTGTAACTTCATTTGTCCGTTTATTTTTATTGGCTTTCTTAATGAATTTGATATTTCTGTAAAATTAATTATTTTGCACTCTATTTAAAAAATAATTAGTACGTTTTGAATTTATACCAAGCATGTTTTAGTCACTATTGTTTCAACACTTCAGTTTTTACTCACTTTTCATTCTTCATTTTTGATTTTCAGTATGTCATTGATAATAAAAGGGTTTTTTCTGTATAGAACACAAGTTGTACCTAAAATTAATGGAAATAATCAGGATAAACCGTTTTGAATGAGCTTCATTTCGAGAAGAAGTTTGCTGTCCAAACTAAGGAAAATAGAATTTGAAAATAAGAACAGTAGAATGCAAAATAGTCTATAATTTATTAAATTAATTAAATTTTTCCTATTTTACTTGTGTCAAAATGAAAAAAATACATGCTTAATGAGTAGCTACTTTTGACTTCTATGGCCATTTAATGGTTAAGAAGTTTAAGTTTGTGTTTCATCGGTATTTTAAAACATATGTAATAAACGCCTATGAGCATAAACGCCGGAATTTGTTTTGTATTCTACAGATTGACTAAAAACTTAAACTTTTACTTTTTATTTTGAATAAAATTGGTCCACTGGCTTGTGAACCGTTTGCTAGTATTTCTGAAAAACTAATGCATGACTCAGATCGATTGAAGAGATATTTAAGCAATCCATCAACAAGCAATATTACAGTACGAAATAAAAATTAAAAATGTAGCGTCTACGTGTATTTCTTGAAGGATTTGTTGTTGGGCATTCCATTGTTTTAAAAATATTTAAATTGAAACAAGATATAAGATTCATAAAAATTATTTATGGGGATCATTCTACATCCCTCACATATTTAATATTATGGGTCTATAAGTTTTATACAAATGGACATTCCCTCTATAAACGTACTAAATGTTTTATCCCTCAATAGATTATTTAAATCTATTGGCTCTTGAAACATGTTAAAATGACTGCATGAATTAAGAAATTAGCTATGAGATGTAAATATAAGGAGAAATTTTATTTAAAGTACACTTTTCAAAAGTTTGGTTAAAAGAACCACCCGGCAAAACGACTTGTAATTTGTTCTGAACATGCGTGAAGCAAAGCAAAAGTGTTTGAGAAAACACAATTGCCGAATATAAATTACGGCTCAATTCAACACTTGCTTCTTCACTTTACAAAAGTCACAACATTCTATAGGCTTACGGCAATCTTTGTCATTGGGTAATTCTTTTTTGAGAAGAAAGATCTTGTTTCGCACTTTACCTATGTCCTCAATGACGAACGGTATGAATCTCTTTTTTGCACATTTCCATCTCAGTCCAGATTTTCAACAGCATGCAAATAAATATAATTGGTCAAATGACTTGTCACATATCAATTATATTGATATTTATCCTTCCTTAAACTGCTACTATAGAAAATATCTATTAATATCTTAAAAAAATATTTGTCAAACTAATCTCCTCTATTGTTGAAGCCCAGTGGCTGAATGGTTAGTGCATGGCCCTTCCGCACCACAGGTTCGAGGTTCAAACCCCGGGCTTGGCTAGGCTGACTTTGCATTTTATCTCTTGAGCGAGTCAATAAAATGAGTACCAAGCTTATTTGGGAACTTAACACTGGGAGTTTCGCGTCAGTCTACCACCTGACCGGAACATCTGCTCATACACTTCAGGGCACAAGGTCGCATGTACCGAGTTCGGAAGAGTAGGCATTGGCCTTCACGGCCTTTCGCGCCACTGAGTTAAGTAAATCGTCTCTATTATTTAAAGTTAATATTGTTTTAATTTTATGAATCTAATTGTTCTTTTTTGATGTCAACAACAAAAGGTGTTAGTTTAAAAGACGGAAGATTGTTTCTATGGAACGAGAAAATATCTGAATTTGTAAATTGTTTGGAAATTTTTATATGATATTTGATATTGTATCAAACAGAAGCGTATTAAGAATATATAAAGCATATTCAAATAATGATAGCACCAAAACTTCATCTAAGGGACATAGATCCAAAAAAAGTACAAAATGTGATGAGAGGAATTTGAAGCGGATTGTGAAGAAATATAAGAAAAGTGGACTTTGAACAACTCTGCTAATCACAAAGAGGTTCAGTTTAAACTTGAAAAAGATTTCTCACAGAACAATATGAAGATAACTTAATTTTCTTGGGTTTTAATGTCGACGACCAACTGAAAACCCTATTCATCAGCTGGAGATTCTGAAATCCACCACTAGAGGGCTCCAGGAATCGAAACTTTCTCCAGGAATCGAAACCGAAACTTTCCGCAGGCACTTCTGGAGGAGAAAAACAAATTCGCCATTCGAATTCAGACTCTTAATTCTGGGACATTTACTTCACGATATTTATTGTCTGCATTGAGCAAATGTAATTCATTTATTCGAAATAACCTTTTTTGTAATGAATTCTTATTCGAAATCAATTGGAATATACATTAAATAGAAAATCTGGAAGAGGTGAGTCCTTTCTTTTGTTGAATTCCTTTTGTATGAAAATTCTTGATGTGTACTATTCTATATTTAAGTCTAATCGTTTAAAAACAAAATTCTTAACTCTAATTCTAATCTAATCTAACATACATATTTTGGTCCGTCGATTTGCCGAAGAGCCCGATGGATAATGGCTTCTAAAGCAAAAATCTTAATATCAATGCAACATTTTGATAATTTTGGAAAAGAGATCGAGAGATTCGAGGAGAGAATTCGTGACGCAATCGCCGAACCGGATTGCTCGGCTGCGCTAATTGATGTATTAAAATCTAAAATCGAGAAATATGAGAAAAAATTAGAAGAGACATTTTCCGAATTGAATACAGATGTAGGTGAGGAAAAATGGGAAAAATACCTCGATATGCAGGATTCATTATTAAATTGCTCTGTATCGTTAGAAAAGGTGACACATACATTCAAAAAAGAAACCGGAAAAGAAAATTTGGAAAATAAAAATCTAGTTGCAAAAAAAATGCCTAAACTTGAATTGCCACAATTTCATGGGGAAAGGGAATATTGGATAACTTTCAAAGAATTATTTCAGGCGACGGTAATTGATAATTCAGATTTAACAGAAATAGACAAATTGCAATATTTATTTGCGTCAGTAAAGGGTAACGATGCTAAATTAATTCGAGGTTTCGCAATTAAAAAAGAAAATTTAAAAAATTGCTGGGAATTATGTGAGAGATATGAGAGAGAGAGAGAGAGAGAATAAAAATCAGTTAGCAAATTGCCAAATTAACAAATTATTTAGTATACGTACAAACAAAGCAAACTCGGCAAAACAATTGTTTGAAATACTAGATAATTGTAACGAAAGTGTAAGAAATCTAACTATATTAGGGTTGGAAATAAATCAATTGAGCGAGCTAATAATCATAAATCACTGCACTTCTAAACAACACGAAGAAATTGCTCATCGCTGGGAGTTAACCTTGAACCAGATACTTATCCAACACTGCAAGCATTTCGTATGTTTATAGAATCGGAGGCACGTGCGTTGGGTTTACTAAGTGGAAATGCAGACGCTCCCAAATCGAAACTCGGAACAAGTAATCAAATTATTAACAAATCGTACGAAGAGAGTAGAAAAAATGTAGGGTTTGAAAAAGGAAGTCGGTTTAGTCAGAGGAATTTCAATCAACCAAAGAAATCGTTAGTATTTAATGCAAACTTAGATAAAAATTATTCATTCTCATGTGCGATTTGTAAAGAAAACGCGAGTCATCCGTTATATAAATGTCCTGTTTTTAACCGAATGAAAGTTGAAGAGAGAATAAAAGCCATTGAAAGGATTTGCTGTACAAATTGCCTCAGAAAAAATCACACCACGCCTGAATGTAGAATAAACATCGGATGCAAAGTCTGCAAAGATCGCCACCATACTTTATTGCATGTTTATAACGTAAATGGTTCCGCGTTGAGTGAAAATAGTCAAAACGTAGTGGCGGTTTCTCGAGGGTGTCAGCTGAAGGGTAATAAACAAACCAGTCCCGTGCTTCTTTCGACCGCGATCATAAAAATAAAGTCTAAGTCGGGAAAATGCATTGAATGCAGAGCTTTAATAGATAACACTTCGCAATTATCTTTAATTTCGGGAAGGCTTAAAGAAAAATTAGACATCCCTGTAAAATCGGAAAAACATAAAATTTGGGGAATCAACGGGGTAAATGCAGAAACTTCACTACATAGTTGTACAATCGAATTCACTCCTCATTTCTCGTCTCTAAAATTTAATCTTGAAACTATAGTCGTTAATAAAGTTACATCACCTCTTCCTAATTTTCAATTTAAAAATCGCCAATTTCCACATTTAAAAAATCTGAAACTCGCAGATCCAAATTTTCACATTTCAAAACCAATAGATGTATTATTAGGCGCGGAAATTTATGCAGATTTGTTGGAAGGAATGCCTATTTTTGGACCTGCTGGAACACCAACAGCTATACCTACTAAATTGGGATATATCCTCTCTGGAAAAATCTATGCACCTCCTCTTAAAGAATCCATAGTGAATTCTAGTTTAAACGACCAACTGTCAGAACTTTGGAAACTCGAAGAAGTTCCTAAAACTAATGATAAAATTCATATTCCTGATCCTTGTGAAGAAGGTTTTTCAAAATCGGTGAAAAGAAATAATGAAGGTAGATATATTGTTAATCTTCCCTTTAAAGAAAATAATACTCTCGGTGAAAGCAAAGAAAAAGCCGTACAATTATTGTATGCATTAGAAAACAAATTTCACAAAAATAAACAATTCAAGGACAATTTTCTAAATTTCATGAACGAGTATTTAGCACTCGGACATATGCGTGAGATATCTCAAAAACGGGATGACGAAACACCTAATTGCTACATTCCTTATCATATGGTAATAAATGAAAAATCTACCACAACCAAATGTCGTGTTGTTTTTAATGCTTCGTCTAAAACAAAAAATGGTAAATCATTAAATGATGTTTTGATGACAGGGCCTAAGTTACAAACTGAAATATTTAATCATTTAATTAAATTTCGTTCGTACAGGGTAGCATTCGCAGCTGATATCGAAAAAATGTATCGCCAAATCTTAATTTCGGATGAAGACTGTAAGTATCAAAGAATTGTTTGGCGAGCCACTCCCCTCTGATTCATTAAAGTCCTTTGAACTCCAAACTATCACGTATGGTACTTCATGCGCACCGTTTCTCGCTTTGAGAACGCTGCAGCAGTTATACAAAGACGAAGAACAAAACTTTCCTTAGCAGCAAAAATAGCTCGGGAAAATATTTATATAGACGATCTGTTATCGGGTGCAGACACAGAAGTTGAAGCAAAATCGATTATCATTGAAATTCAAAATTTACTGAAATCGGGTGGTTTTATTCTTCGAAAATGGTCAAGTAGTCACCCAAAGGTTCTTCAAGATCTAGATACATCACTTTTAGCTTCGAAGCCGTTACATTCTCTAGGTGATGAAGAATCTAAACAACGCGTGCTAGGGATAATCTGGAACTTGAAAACAGATTCGATTCAAGTTAAAGTAGTACATGAAGAAATTGTAAAAACAAAAAGACAATTACTTTCCGTCATTGCGCAAATCTTTGATCCTCTAGGACTATTCTCACCCTCGGTTATAACTCTCAAAATAATGTTACAAGAGTTGTGGAAATCTAAAGCCTTTTGGGATGATCCTATACCCTCATCCATTCTGTGTGGAAAATTGGAATAAATTCACTAAAGAAAGTAAATATTTAAATTCGATTTCAATACCTCGTTTTATGGGGATTGATCAAAATTCTGATATCATATTACATGGATTCTGCGACGCCTCTACAAAAGCTTACGCGGCAGTCGTCTATCTCAAATCTAAACAAGAAATACATCTTGTAAGTGCCAAAACCCGAGTTGCTCCAATCAAGCAACTTACGATACCAAGATTAGAAATTTGTGGAGCCCTACTATTAGCAGAACTCATATCAGTGATTCAAAAAGCACTCAGAACTAAACCAGCTGAATGTTTTTTTATGGACTGACTCCACAATTGTCTTAAGTTGGCTTATGAAACCCCCCATTAAAGAAAACATTTTCGTAAAAAATAGAATAACTAAAATTTTAAATCTAACCTCAACCGATGAGTGGCATCATATTCCAGGAAAAATTAACCCCGCCGATTGTGCGACTCGGGGGTTATCCCCCCAACAGTTAATGAATGCAGATTATTGGTGGAAGGGTCCAGATTGGATCAACAATGATTTAAAAGAAGAATTAGCATCAGCAAAAATTCTAACTACTTGCACAGTCGAAGCTGATTCTGTATTAAATTCTATACCTTTGGTCGTTAAGTCAAATCCGTTAGAACCTATCATCAGTAAATTTTCAAACTTTACCAAACTTTTGCGAGTTATTGCTCTTTGTAAAAGATTCATCAATAATTGCAAATCAGGATCTAAGGTAAAAGAACAATTAAAATCAGAAGAAGTAGAGTCGGCACATAAATTTCTTGTGAAAACCATTCAACAAGCCGAATATTCGCAAGAAATAAGTCATTTAAAATATCATAAACCCATACCTAGGTCCAGTAAACTACTATCTTTAAATATATATTTAGATGAAGATGAAATTCTTCGGGTAGGTGGCAGACTCTCACCAAACAGCCTACTCTCTCATTCGATCAAAAATTTCCAATAATCATTCCCAAACATCACCCTATTACTACTTTAGTAATTAGACAATTCCACCTTCGTGGTTTTCATTCAGGAACTCAAATGACATTATCTTTAATTCGGCAACACTATTGGATACCGGATGGACGATCGACTGTTCGACGAGAAATAAAACGATGTATGGAATGTTGTAGATTTAACTCTAAACCATCGTACCCTAAAATGGGAGATCTACCGAAACAAAGAATCACCCAAACTCGCCCATTTGAAATCGTCGGCATAGACTTTGCCAGACCTATTTTGACTAAATGTCAACACCTTCAAAAGGCTAACAAATTTAAGTCCTATATCTGTCTTTTCTAATGTCTAGCTACAAAGGAAGTTCATCTTGAACTCGTCTCCACTTTATCAACTGATGCCATGCTAGCAGCACTGCGTCGATTCATTGCTCGACGTGGTCATCCGTCTGAAATCCATTCGGACAATGGCACTAACTTCATAGGAGCCAACAACTACTTGAAACAACTCTATATGCTAATGAAAGAACACTCAATACAAAAGTATTCTACAGATAGAAATATTAGATGGAAATTCATACCTCCCTATGCTCCGAATTTTGGAGGTCTTTGGGAGTCCTCAATCAAGTTAGCCAAGAGGCATCTTATCAAAACCTGCAAAGGATATCTTCTGAGTTCTGAAGAACTATCGACTCTGTTGTGCCAAATAGAAGCGTGCATAAATTCTAGACCCCTGGTCCCACTTTCCAGTGATCCAGCAGATATACGAGCTCTCACACCAGGGCATTTCCTTATCGGAGAACCCTTACTCAAAATTCCTGAGAGTAAATCAATAACTAATACTTCTTTAAGTCTCTCTTGCAGATGGAAAAGTCTTTTGAAGCTACGTCAACACTTCTGGGATCGTTGGCACAAGGAAGTTCTACATCACTACCAATCCAGGCCCAAGTGGAAAACTTCCCAATCTGAGGTACAAGTGAGCAATCTAGTTCTGATATCTGATGACAAGAGACCCCCTCTCTCCTGGCCCATGGCAAGAATCCTAAAACTCATACCCGGAACGGATGGAAATAATAGAGTAGCCATTCTACAAACCGAGTCTGGACTAACTCGTAGATCGATTAACAAAATTGTTGTCCTGCCAATTTGCGCCCGGGAGGATGGAGATTTAGAAATCCACCATTAGAGGGCTCCAGGAATCGAAACCGAAACTTTCCGCAGGCACTTCTGGAGGATAAAAACAAATTCGCCATTCGAATTCGGACTCTTAATTCTGAGACATTTACTATACGATATTTACTGTCTGCATTGAGCAAATGTAATTCATTTATTCGAAATAACGTTGTAATCAATTCTTATTCGAAATCAATTGGAATATATATTAAATAGAAAATCTGGAAGAGGTGAGTCCTTTCTTTGTTGAATTCCTTTTGTATGAAAATTCTTGATGTGTACTATTCTATATTTAAGTCTAATCGTTTAAAAACAAAATTCTTAACTCTAATTCTAATCTAATCTAACATCAGCTTCAAATCGAAAAATTCGTTATGTTTGTGCTAAAGAATATAAAATCTGGCATACTGTGGGTCAAGTTGTATAGACCAATGAGAGTCGTTTTACCCTTTTTACAAATAATGTAAGTTCGTTCGGAACAACATAGACCTCTTCCTCCAAATCGAATGCAACCTGTCTAGTCTGCAAGTAAAGGATTAATGATCTGGGAAGCATTTGGTTAGAATGGAATCTCGAGGTCCCCTTATCACTTATAAAGGGTAACAAAACTTGAAATGGGTGCTTATCTCGTTTAGAAAATTATGTTAAACTATTAATGGAAGATTTTTTTTTCAGATGGTGACGGAAAATATCCGGACGACATTGCCACTCCCATCGCGACCAAAACTGTCTAGACCTATTTAATCATAACCGAGGTTTATCCCATCATCTGAAATGTCTATCACAAAGTCCAGAACTAGAAAGAACTTGAAATATCAATTCATAAAAGCATGATCTGAAATAACTGTAGAAACATATCAGAAGGTTGCTACATCAGTACCGCAACGAGTTAATGCTTTTTACAAACCAAAAGGAGGAAGTATCAAATATTAGATGAGGTGCAAATCAGTTGGCCAGTATGTTTATGTGTCGCATAATATTTATGCAAGATGGTGCAGTCCAAAATTATAGGACAAATGAAGCATTTAGAGACTATCCGTTTCAGATATAACAGAATTATTATGCATCCCTTTCCAAGAGTATGGTCATCACGATCACTTGACCTGCGAACCTCGTGAATATGGCTCTTGAATTACCTGGAAGAAGGCTGTATACAATACTCCGCTTGTGGACTTAACAAAAAATGAAGACACACATTTTGTGGCTTCTATAACTCACCATTGATAAATTCTAACATATTTAAACTCTAACTTAAATTTATTTAATGACTGTTTTAGAGAAATAGAGGAAGAGTGGAAGAGAGGGACATATCTGTTTAGTATCTAATTCTGCACAATTAACTGAATCAAGAAACTTTATTTCTTCATACTTTTTTCCCCTTATACATTGTTGTCTAAGTCGAATGGGGAACAGGTTAGATTTGTGAAGAGTATTTTATGTTTTTGAACCAAGCCTGAGTATAATGCTTTACACTAAAAATTGCTATTTTGTAAAAAAAATCCTGCAAATTATTTGGCACGTTAAAAAAAAAATTTAAATCATTTTCTTATTTCAAGGAAACAAAAGACATTTTTCTTTTACATGACGAAAATTTTATTTCTGTTTGAATCTTTAAATAAATTAATTTTAATCGTTTGTAGTTAGCATTTCTATATGTTAAAACATTTGAAAAGTTTTTAAGGATCTTTTGTTCCTCGTATTTGGTTATTTAAATTATAGTCTTGTTCATTGTGTGCTTACTTTTTATATATCCTTGTTTTTCTCTAAATACATTAGTGCAGTGCTTCTCAAACTTTCAATACTGGCGCCCCCCTTTTCAATCACAATTTTTATCGCGCCCCCCGTTATACATAATAATTTACTGAAAGCAATAATAATGCACTTTTACGATAAAGCAACAATATTTATTATAAACCGTACAAATTCATGACATAAATATAAAATTTTGTATATGTTACTTTTAAGCAAAAAAAAGTTAAGTAATAGGATAATTACTAAATTATTTTTCCTTTCTCTGATTTTTAAATTGGAACATATTACAAAATGCGGTGGTTGCTTAGAAGACAAAATATAGATATCAGCTAAATATAGAAAATGAACTCAGAGGGTCAATTTCTTATCTTAAAACTCCTTTCAAAAACTTTGCTTTGTAAGACAAGCCCATGAAGTCGCTAATTATTATTAAACTTGTTCTTAATTTAGTATTAATTAATTAGTCATAAAATACTCTGTGCACCACTCATACATTAAAAGCAGTGTTTCTCAAACTTTCAATACTGGCGACCCAATTTTCAATTATAATTTTTGTCTCGCCCCCCCTGTGCAACAATAATGTATTTACTGCAATAAAAATGCACTTTGAGAGAGAGACGCTAAAGTTACAATACGATCTTAATTATAAACCGTACAAATTAATAAGATAAGTATATTAAATTTTGTGTATATGTAACTTTTAAGTAATATATATTTTAAGAAAATTACTTAAAATATATATTACCTAGAATTATGTTATTTTCTTTTTCTCTAATTTTTAAATTGGAACAGATCGCAAAATGATGTATTTAATTAAAGATTTATTTCCTTCAGCATATTCATTTCTCAAAGTACAAATGTCATTAGAAAAATAGTCTAGTCAATGTCGCTCTCTATCATATCCATCACATCTGGCATTATAGGGTACGTTTGCGTGAGTCTGAGCAACCTATCGGACGTCTGCGCAAAATATGTAAAAATGCTTTTCCTCGCTACAATTCCAATCACTTTTGGTCGACTCGATACTCCTATAGCTACCGAATCTAGCTTGAATGTACATTTTTTTTAATTTCCACGTTAATTGTAATTCACGGTAATTAAGTATTTACGGCAGTAGATTAAAACAATATCATACATACATTTTTTAAGTCGTAAGCAAACATTCGACCATAATAAAGAATCAACAAGTACACAGACGAACGAGCATGGTTCCGAAAATTAAATCAAGGCGATCTTCTCAAAAATACTTAAATTTTGGATTTACCACTACTGAAGTAAATGATGGAAAAAAGCCCCAGCTCGATACGTGTTAAAACTTGCAAATCTGTAGAACAACATGTGAAAGTTGTTTTTAAAACATGTAAAATCATTTAGCTATGTTGGCAAAGAATTTTTAAAAAGTATTTTCTGGATGAGGACAGCTAGGTAGCAAGTTACGAGTGGATTAGGGATCTATTTCAAGACACTTCAGAAGGGCTCTCAACTTCCGAAGAAGAAATCTTCATAAATTTCACATCCAGTGAAAAATTAAAAGGCAATTTTGTAATAAATCGCTCTTTGAATTTGGGGTAGAGGTGGATGAGAAATTATCTGTACTGAAAACAAAAGCACTTCGTATACTATTACCATTTTCAACATCCTACCTTTCTCAAACCGGATTTTCTGCAGTGGATGCCTTGAAGACAAAATATAGATCTCAGCTAAATATAGAAAAATAACGCTTTAAATGTCAATTTCTGATATTAAACCTTCCTTTGAAAAACTTTCCTCTACAGGACAAGCCTGTGAAAGTCCCTAATAATTATTAAACTTGTTCTTAATTTAGAAATAAGATTGATTGATTGAATATTAACGTCGCACTGTTCAGCTGCACGAGGGCTTTTGACGACGGACCACGTAGTTTTGAACCATGGTCAAGTGACGTGGATGACACCTAAGCTGGCACCCCTCTCTCCTAACTACCACACCACACCAACGGGAAAACGTTTCAATTCTCTACAGATTTAACGTGCATCGCTGCCCTACACGGCGGGTCTTTAGTGGCACTAGGCTCGAACTCATGACAAGGCAAGCCACGATCCGATACCTATACCACTCGGCTACCGCGGCCGAATTCAGTAATAAGAAATTATTTATAAAATACCTTCTTCAGTACTGATACATCAAACGTATACTGGCTGAAACACCGACTCTTCGCACGAGTTCATTTTTAAAAAAATAAAACATTATTCTTGATATAATAGCTGAACTGTAAGGAGAGTAAAACTGTGTGCACACGACATTGTATACAAAAATGTAAAATGATTTTTTTTAGATAAATGCTATAATTGTAAATAACTGTTTAAAAGAACTGTAATTTTAAACCTCACACAATTAGCATTTAGAATTAATGTTAAATTATGAAAAGAATATAAAATTCCGATGAAGAATAATTGTGTTACTTTTTAACATATTTAAAGCGAGAAGACTTCAAAATGTTTTAACCCGGGAGCAGGCGCGTACTCGATACTAACATTAATGGTAGTGCGGGGGGGACTCAGTCACCCCAATCATTTGTTTAGAATTATTTTTACTGTACACGATACAAATAGGAATTCTAGTGAATATTTTAATTTATAGAAAGTATACTTACCTTCTTTCAAGGACTATCCAATTCTTTGATGATTTGAGAAAAAAAATCAATAAAACTGAACTAAAATGATTCAAAAGTACAAGTCCATAATAAAGGACGCAAATCAGACACTTTTCAATTATCCTACAGAAATGTTAAACCAATCAATTCTTTTCCAAATATCGCAAAACTCAATTATTTACAATTTCCCTAAGCGAAAAGCAAACACATAAAAGATGGGAGGGAACTAATATTGATAATAACCATACCGTAAGATTGAAGGTCAATCAAATGATTAGCAAACGTACTATGCAGCCTGGCTGAAACGTGAATCGTGACTTCCTTTTTCTTTTTCTACAACTAATGTACAGTATTTCAATAATAATTACAGTGGTGAATTGTTTATCTTCTTAGAATTTTCTCAGGGTCTGGGTTTCGTTTTTTCTTTTAACGAGTAATATTTTATGTTAAAACGTAATAAAAAAATATCTCATTGAGAAAATACAGCAAATAAAACAAAATGTTTTTTTTTTTTTCTTTAATTTGGTTTTGGGATCAAAGATAGCTATTTGATGACGGAAAAAAGCCAGATAATAAACATAAATTATGTCAGTGTTGTTGTGTGTATTTTTTTTTATTATGGAAGAAAGCATTTTGTTTTAGTTCTCTTTCCAGTTATTTTTTTTAAAAAAAATCTTTAAATTTTCGATACGCTCGCGCCCCCAGGGGGGTGCGCCCCACACTTTGAGAAACACTGCATTAGTGATCTACAGGTATTTAGCTAGTGGAAAACTAATTTTGTTTTTTTGTGCTTTGATAATTCAATTAAATGTATGAATATTACTTTGTATAATTTTTATTTTGTCTTTCAATTTTCATAAATATTTTTTTAAGAATCAAATATTGCCTCATAAAAATAAAATATTTCGACTCGGTTTCAAAGTGAAAGAAATTAAAAATTAAACTTACAGTCTTCTCAAACTTTTTGCAAATTTAAGTAAATATTAATTCTAGAAAAATTTTTCGGTAATGAGAGAACAATTTATGCTTTTTTTTCATGGATATTATATATATTTATTCTATATAAGAACGCATTTATGTCTTAAACGTTTAGATTTTTTTATGTATGCATATTTAATTTCTTTCGAAAACTGCGATAGGTTTTAACTAAAACGTTTTTATTAAAAAACATCAAGTTTGTCTATTTTAAATCTGTATTTCATCAATACACTATTCAATTCGAATAAGTTGGAGTTTCTTATTACAGAACTGAATCTTCTTTCTTCAAAACAGTACGAGAGCTATTAACACTTTACCGAATTATTTTCTTTCGAGTTTAGGTTATGAGGACTAAGCATTTGAGATGGCACTCTCAAATTTCAACCTGTCTCCAAAGAGAGAATTTTGAGACTCAAACGTTCAGTTTCAAACGCTCTTTAAATGAATGATTGATTGAAGGTGGTTTTTGCAGAGGGTCGATTGTTTCTAAACCCAACTGTAGGCAGTTGTTAGGGTTTTCTAACTCATTCAAACAATAATATAATGTTTAAACTAGCTTTCAAAATTTACACTTTCAACCGTGGAAGAATATGGGAACGTTTGTTGAATTTTGATACACTTAACGTACAATGAAATTTCTAAGGCAGGGATTCACAACTTTATTTCTTTTGCAGAACACTTTGACTGATTTGAAAATCATTTGACATACTAACAATAAAATATGTTTAAAAGAATTTTCCTTATATGTGATACATTCTTCCATATGTCATTGAAATAATAAGTTAAATATACCATGAATACTATTAAATTACTTCTATGAAGATACTGCTTTAAAATCGTAAAGAGCACCAAGTCTTAGTTCATTAAAGCACCTGTATAAAGAATTAGGGGTTTAGAGTGGAAATCTCGTCAGTGCTTATTGGAATATGCCTGTTAGTTTTAACCTTTTGTGACTGATTAGACCTTTACTAAAACACTGTACATAAATGATCATTTTCATTTGCAAATGATTCCGGATTCCTCTAGCATAATGTGAATTTGCATAGGAAAAACTCATCTCTAAAGAACTCTGTGTATTAAATGAAAACTTTAAGAGACCTTGTTACATTTTGAACAACGTTTTTTTATTTATGTATTTAAAAATTATATTTTATCAATTTTTATCATGTTTATATTCCAGAAACTGTTACGAAATGAAATTTTGTACATATTATTCACCCATCGAAGATTTTTGTAAACTTTAAACCGTTCGAGAAACATGGGTTTTCAAATTCCCAGCTCCAAATGGACATTCATTGGCTTTGAGATTTACCTATGCTCATCATGAAAACCAAACGAATTTGGAATTGAAGCCTTTTGAATGTTACTTTAGATTCTGACGATATCACAGGAATACATGGCCTACAACACGATTTCTCCTTTAAACGTTACAACTGAAATGTTTTCTTTAATAAGATTCTTTTGATAATTCTTTAATATAATTAATGAATGACCAAACGTGTACCGTTTCATAATCTAGGAGGATTTAAGTTACGCAGCAGAATAACCAGTGAACCAATTTTTAACCGAAACTTGTGTGGTGGCATTCCTCATATATCCACAGAATTCAAAAATTCAGTTGGAAAATTAACGGCATTGTTTTCATCAACAATAGTGTCAATTAATTTAAAAGACATTGCTTCCAATGACATCATCTCTAAATCTGGAAGTTTATTTCGTTAGTATCTACATTTTTTTCTGAGTAAGTAAAAGGACTACAATTCCAATCATTGTCTAGATAATTATATAGTTTATCCAGAAAGACAATCTGAATCAGTTCCTTTTTTCCTTAACAACAACACAGAAATTAATTGATTTTGCGTGCCGATTTGCGCCGATGGATCATCTTGCAATTGTACTGGCATGTTTATGGTCAATCGAAGTTTTTCGACGTTTCGGCATAAAAACGATTGTTTTAAACATGCGTTAATCTTTTTAGCAAAAGTACACCGAAGAATGACTCGAAATGCTCGTTGGAGATCACCAGACAGTAAAACAACAGAACCACCGAATATCTTTTCTTTACAGCTTAAGTTCTATGAAATGCTTCAAGTGACTGTTTATGGTAATGTATACATATCCTTGATTATGATTGAACTTATTTTTTTCAGTGGTACACATTGTGTCTGGTTTATAATGCATGTCTAAAGTTAGCTTCAAGGCGGAATGTGCCGTTTGTCCACCACCTAATATAGTGAATACAATGCTGAAAGTGCAATTGCCAACACAATTTCCTATTGTAATCGAATTTTTACAAGGCTGTGCCAGCAAATTTAGTTGCTACAGTATGTCCAGACAGAATATCCGCACGCGGGAGTCAAACGCAAAGCCTGACATTATCTGGCATTGTTTGACATTACGGCAATATCCAGTAACGTTAAGTTAGGTTTTGAAATCCAAACCCAGATTCTCGTTTCCCATCCCGAGATGCCCCCGGTGCCCACTTTCGTTACATCTACTCCGGCTTGTTCATTCTATGAAGGAGGCATTATGGTCGTCTGGCTTTATCAGCAAAGTTTTTAAAATCCAATTTCAGATATTTTGTACCCCACCCAGAAAAGAACCAGGTACACACTTTTCACACCCCAAAAATTTAGAGGTAAGCCCCTGCCACACGATTCGCCTAACATTTGGACGTCTGGCATTGTTTGACATAGAAGTTTGTTTTTTTTATCGGATGGGAAGGTTTTAAATAGAGGCCCCTAAATACTTCTATGACCCACAATTTGCTTCCCCGGTCTGTGAGTTAGTTCAGTACCACTCTCTGCGAATATTACGGTCGTTCGACATTATCCTGAAAAGTTATGGAAATTCCAAAAACTCAATCTAGGATTCTCATCATACACCCAAAAACGCTAAGGAGTATGACTTGGATGTCCCAGACGCTAGAGAGAAGCAAAATCTGGACGTGGGACTCGAAAAAAGCTTTTCTAAATTATTTCAGCAATATCTGACAAAATTACTGGAGGTTCTGAAATCTGATATCGGATTTACGTTTTCGCCCTCAGATGCAACCAAAAACTACTTTCGGCGCCCTTAACCTTCTGTCCCTGGTAAGCGGCATTAGGGTCGTCCGGCAAAGTAACAGGAATGTCTAGAATTCGATTTTAGATCCTCATTCACCTTCCTAAAATACATAACAAAACATTTTTTCGCTCTAACACTTTTAGGGTACGCTCCTGCTATGGTTCGCGTAATAAACGGTCTACCGGCATTATCAGGCAATGTTATGGTAATTTCCAAAATTCAATTTAAGATTCTCGTTGACCATCCTGAATACACCTGAAACAAACTTTTTGTACTCTAAGATATTTAGTGTAAGCTCCTGCCATGGTTTACGTACTAGACGGTCGTTCGGCATTATCTTGCAAAATTACGGTAGTTTTTCAGAAAGAATATTTGATTTGGTTTGCCCTTTTTGAAATACATTTGGGACCACATTTTCGCCCACCAATTCTTTCCAGTTTAGCTCCTGCCACGGAGTGTCTAAAATACGGCCTACAACCATTTTCCGGCACAGTTATGGGTATTATTGGAAACCGATTCAAAATTCGAATTCCGCGTCCTAACATATACTAGGCAGTCACTTTTTGCACATTTTGGTCAACAAAATCCGCTTCTGCAGTCGCACTAACATTGCAAAATTTTGCCGATTTTCCCGTTTCCCGGATTCTTCACATTTCCGGCAATAAAAAAATTATGACGTCATTAATTGAAGTAAAGCCATCCTATATTTTAAGTAGGATGAAATGACACACAATAGGAAAATTATATTTTACTCTGTTGAGTAGTTTTGGAGTTGATCGCGGACAAACACTGTGACACGTGTTATTTATCTATATTAATAAAGTAGGCTCTAAGCGTGTGTGTTTCACCTCTACAGCCCACACTAAGAAACCCAGAAGTATGAAACTTGGCACATAATTATTCTAGGCCATTATGATATGAACTACGAAGAATTAATTTCGAAATTCACTTTAAATGTTTTAAAATTAAATTTTTAAACGATTTTTCTTTTTTTTTTCAACGACTGGGTTCTTAGTTAGCTGTTTTGGGAACAGTCTAATTTGTTTTGCTTATCCATTTGATTATTCCGAACCATTTTTACATTCAACGTATTTTATTCTTCTACGTAATTTAAAAATAAAAAGATGTAATTTAATTAATCTTAAAATCTCTACTATAGTTTATATTACTTCATATTTATTTGTTTATATTTTTCATTTTTAAATTTTTTTATATTTAAAAAAATTCCTTCAAAATTTCTGTATTACATCTAAATTTTATATTAAATGCAATATAGATGTTAGACAGAATATCATCCTTTCGTCGTATAATATTTATTCATTTAATCCTTTATTACAATGTAGGCTTATTTTATCTATTGTTTAAAATTTTAGTTCGTACTAATTTTATTTTTTTCCAGTTAAAGGCTTCCCAATATACGTTATTTATGATAATATTTTAGGGAAATGGTTTATGACATGTTTTCCTTTGGTTTATCTATTTCAGATTATTTCACTCATAGTTCCCATAGCAAAAGCATACTAATGTTATTATTATGTGTTATAATTTTTATTTATATTTTCATTCGTTCATTTCTATTTACTTTTTTAGCATGTTAATTTTCTCTTTTGCATTCATATATATGTTATAGTGAAATCATTCTTTTCTGTGAAGCGAAATTGCAATATGATCACTCATTAAAAAATTATTTTTTGATTTCAGGTCACGCCTCTGCAATGGATCTACCCTCTTTAAATTATATTATGTTTGCAAAAAAAGCTCAATTTTATTCATTGCGCTACAGGGACACAATGAACGATTTTTCTTTCTATATATACTGTTGGACTATTATTTTTTTGTCCTGTTTTGATTCATTTTTGATCAGCAGCTGCTGCACCTAGGACCTTTCCCCGGAAATTAGTTTTCACTGTGTAAACAATAGAAAACAAACGTACATACATTAATTTATCATGTAACTATTTAAATTGCGATGCACCAAATTACACTGCTGGACAATTGCTAAGGACGGATAACACTATCATCCATAGCAACCACAAAATGAAAGGAAGCAAAACGTGGAAAATTAGAATAAGGGCGGGATATTAGTAAAAAGAAGTATGAGTATGCAAATTTTTTTCCACGTCTGTTCATCACGTGATAGCGTTCATAAGAGCTTTAAAGGTTTTGAAGCGTGTGGATAGTTGTTGTTTCAAGTCAAAGTTTTACAGGAAAGATTTAATAGACGAACTTAAAATTTTCGGCATGTCTTCCCGACATCACATAGATGATTTTATGCGTAGCCAAATTATTAGAAAGATCGAAGAAGGGCGAAAAATAACAGATGTTGCCGGGAGTTTGACATCGCACACAGCGTTGTTTCACGGCTGTGGAAGTCATTTAAAACTACTGGAATGTGTAGTAGACGGCACGGGGGAGGTCGTGTTAAAAGTACGACGCCTGCAGAAGACAGATATATCGTCCTATCAGCAAAAAGGAACAGGCGCACCACAGTTCAGCAGGTGACAAATCAGTTTCTTGCTGCCTCAGGAAAGCAGATCTCCCGAAAAACTCTTGCCAGACGTTTGAGGGGAGGAGGACTATACGCACGCAGACCTGTTGCGTGTGTCCCATTGACCAGACAGCACCGTACTGCCCGTTTGCAATGGTGTCGTGAGCATCACAATTGGACTGAACAGGACTGGGCATGCGTACTATTCTCAGATGAGAGTAGGTTCAGTCTGCCATCGGATTGTAGACGCCAACTGATCTGGCGCGAGAGTGGTACTGCTTATCGTCCAGAAAATATCCAGGAAAAAGACCGATATCCAACATGCAGTATCATGGTGTGGGCCAGCATCATGATCAATGGCCGCACGCACCTTCATGTGGTGGCGAATGGGACTATGACGGGCCAACGATACATTGATGAAGTTCTACTTCCTCATGTTCGTCTTTTCCGTGGTGCTGTCGGTGATAAATTTGTTTTTATGGACGACAACGCAACATGTAATCGAACACTCGCTGTTGAGGATTGTCTAGACAGCGAGGGTATTCAACGTTTCGTATGGCCAGCTCGTTGCCAGATCTAAACCCCATTGAAAATGCGTGGGATGCTTTGGGGAGGCAAGTTCCTGGTCGAAACTATCCTCCGACAAACAAGAAAACCCTCATCCGTGCACTCACAGAGGAATGGGATAAATTGCCTCAACAGCTGCTGGATAATATTGTGCAAAGTATGGTATGACGTGTGGAATGTTGCATCACACTCTACGGTGGACATATCCCGTACTGATATCTTTCTTTAAGGTGCATGCTGACTTTTAGATGCATTGTTCCATTTCTCCATACGCAGATCAAATGAACATTTTTTTTTCTTTCAGATGTGTTTCACAGCTTTTGTACTTTCCAGAAAAATAAATATTCTTTATTCTAATGTCTGAACAGTGTGGCAACTATATTTTCTCCTACTAGGCCTCATGTCTCACTTAATGTTATGCTACATAGAAATTTGTGATCCGTCCTTAGCAATTGTCCAGCAGTGTATTAATGAATTACACGTGTTTTTATTCAACATTGTCTACATATGTACACTAATAAAACAAACAGTTTGTGTGTTTCAGCTGTACCGGCATAACTAAGAAACTCAGAAGTCTTAAACTTAGCATGTAGAAGCTGTAAGTTGTTATACTGAACACCTCGAAGAGTTTTTTTTCGAGATTCACTTGAGAATTTTTGAAAATGTAATTTTTAAGCGATTTTTCAGAAAATATATATAGGAGATATGATATCATCAGACGTGTCAAGTCAACTTTGCGAATATTAATGTTCAAAGCAGTTTTGGGGGTATTTTAGCACATGTTACTGTTAATATTTTCTTATAGTCTTTTTAACTCTTTGTGTTGGAATTACATTCGTTTTTCAAAAAAGTTGTCGTAAAAAAATGTTCTTTCTAAATTTCATTTTATGGATTTGCAACACAAATATGATAACATTAGATTTGCCATGTCTTAGGATATGAATTGTTTTGTGTTAAATTAATACTATAATTTCTATTTTATTGTCACACAGTTTTATGTTTGTTTATTTTCTAAACTGTAATTGTTTCCTTTTATTGTAGTTTAAATTATATGATACCGTGACTCAAGTTTTTAAGTCAAAAAATGATTTGTAAAGCTTTTGTAAACAGAACCTTAGATAATGTGGTACTTAGGTATTAGCGTCACCACAGGAAAATTTGTGTCATGCGAATCACACCTTCATACCACCTTCTTTGGCTGCGGTGATGATTATGTGTTAGTACTGATAATAATTACTTACTTTTAACACAAATATCAGTGGATTATTTTAGAGAATGAAATTCACTTCTTACCTGTTTTTATTCTTATGTTCAAAAATAATAATAATCTGTTACAAAAAAATTTTATTGCTTTTCTTTTTTCAACGAAAAATTTAAAATCTTTCTTATTGTAACAATAAAGTTGAAAATCCTACCAGGCAGCTAAAATTGTGAATGGTGTTTATGGCGCCGATACTGTAACAGCTAGTTACATGCAATTTTGGTTTTGTCGATTCCGTTCGGGCATTTTTGGTGTTGCAAATGCACCTCACACAGGCAGGCCTGTCGTCGAAAATTTCGATACAATCACAGAAACAATCGAAGTTCACCGCCATGTTAGTAGTCGTAGCATCGGCTTGGAGCTAAAGATCGACCATAAAACAGTTTTAAACCATTTACGCATAGTTGGACTCAAAAGGAAGCTCGATGTTTGGGTGCCACACCAAATGACACCAAAAAACATGATGGGTCGAATTACCAAAGCTTTGGCTAAACGGAATAAAATCGACCCATATCTTAAGCGATTGGTGGCTGGGGATGATAAATGGGTCACATACGACAATGCTGTGTGAAAATAAACGCAGTCAGAGAGTGGTGAAGCAACTCTAACGGTGGCCAAACTAGGACTAACGGCCAGGAAGGTTGTACTATGTATTTGGTGGGACTGGAAAGGAATAATTTATTATAAGTTGCTTCCGTATTCAGACACTAAATTCAGATCTCTACTGTCAACAACTGGACCATTTGAAGCTTGCGACTGACAAGAAATGGCCAAATTTTTCCAACAGAAGGCGTGTTGTGTTCCATCAGGACAACGCCAAACCACACACGTATGTAGTGACTCAACAGAAACTCCGGGAGCTTGGTTGGGAAGTTTTAATATATCCACCATATAGTCCGAAACTGGCACCAAGTGAATACCACATTTTTATGGCATTGTAAAACTTCATGAGTGATAAGAAATTGGGATTAAGAGAAGATTGTGAAAATAGATTACTAGAATTTTTCGCATACAACAACCAAGACTTTTATGAGCGAGGCATCATGAAGATATCTTTACAATGGCAACAACTTATACAACACAATGGTGCATATTTGATCTAAATCGGACAATCAGAAGCATATTAAATAAAGTCTTAAATTCCATGCAAAAATATTTGATTTCTTTTTCCACAACCTAAGACAAAAAATTCTATTAAGTTTTTTAAACTTGTTATGTAAGTTATAAAGTGCTTTAATTTGAACACGTGTATGAAATTTCAAATTAATATCATAAATAGTTTCTGAAAAATCCTGCACGCAAACTAAAAATTTTTGTTTTCAGAAAAATGAAGTTAAAAGATAAGAAAGAGATAAATGTTTTGTATAAGTTTCTCTAGTTATTTTTCTCAAAAGGTACGGAATTTTCACAGTATCAACAAAAATTTGGTATCAAATGCTCGGAAATGTTGAAGTTTTGACATATATTTTTGTTTTCAAAAACTTGAACAATTTCCTATTTAAGAGTCCTGAGACATCTTAAAACCTTTATAATACAGTAGCTAATTAAGTGTTATTAAACATATTGTTCTATATGTTTAATAAAACTTAAATAAATGTAACGGTAGAAAATCGACATTTTCGATTTTCTACCGTTTTGTTAAAAACATAAAATTGGTAAAAACTAAAAAGGGAAGTATTGAAACACTATTTATCGCAGACATTGTGCACCCCTGAAGTATGATCCTATACTCTTCTGGCAAGAACAAAAAAACTCTATCATCACGTTCACTCAATAGCCGTAATCTGTATGAGTATCGTGGTATCATCTGTTCCTTATGAGCTCCTTTTTTCGGTTGCCAGCAACATCGCGAGTGACGAGCGGAACCACTTGGATCCTAGTAAACTTGACAGACTGTTGCTTTTAAGAAGTTTAGTAATTAAACATTGGAAATTATAAGATATATAATCTATTTTCTCAACTTTTAAATGTAATAAATACATTTAGAAAAAAAACGTCATCTGTTATACCTTAAAATTGGATATGGTACTAAAAATAATTGTAATTGTCAAATTCCCTTAACTAAATGAATCCCTTGATTTTACGGGTAAGAAATCGTTTTTATGGTATTTTTCTTGTTTTTCATAAAATGGATTTATATTTACATTGCAAATGCAGACTTGAAAAAAAGCGATTTTTTAGAAATCAATCATATAGACTTCAATTACTTTATTGAATCGATTCATCAGATTATATATATATATATATATATATATATATATACGATTCGAATCGATTTAAGTATCTATTTTTTTTCTGAAAGAATCGTCATCCCTGCGGCACAGTAAATCTTCAGTAGCTCTAGAACTTGAATACGCGATTCTTCGGCTGCGAGATCGTGACCATCACCACTGGGCTACCGCAGCTTCGTGATTCGAGAGACAACTTACAACTAGAATTTAATAGTTGTAAAAGTTTAAACGTCAAAACAGTTGTGAAGTGCTAATTTTTTTATATTAATGTATAATTTTTTTTAAAATTACTTCAAGATTTATTTAATCTTTACTTCAAAAACCTTTTTTATGAATTTTGGCCAGAAACAATATTAATGACGAAAAAAATATGAATTATCTCCGTACAAGTATACCAGGACTGCGGTAGCTCAGCGGTCAAGGTCTCGGATCATAACAGGAGTTCGATCCAAGTACCACTAAAGACTCTCCTTGTACGGCTAGCGATGCATATTAAATCTGTCGAGAGCTGAAACGTCCTCCCGTTGATGTAGTGTGGTATTTAGGAGAAGGAAATGCCAGATCAGGTGTCATTCACGTCACTTGACCATGGTTCAAAATTACGTGGTTCGTTGCCAAAAGCCCTCGTGTAGCTAAACAGTTCAATGTTAATATTCAGTCACTCACTCACTATCAGTATACTACCAAAAGATCGATACTAACAATTGAGATAAACCTCTATCTGAGGTTACAAAAATGGTCCCATAAACGTTTGAGCTTAATGATGAAAAAGTAGAGTGCTAAAAATTCCTTAGGTCATTAGCAAATCGTTTCATGTTCTCAGTGCAATGATTTAAAAGTGTGAAACAAATTTTTAAACCATTGGCGAATGTCTTCAAACTTCGAAACTAGGTCAAGTGACGAAGACAACACTTGAGCTGGAATCTCGCTCCACTAACTACCACTCCCCGCCAAAGTTTGGACATTGAATTTCAACAGATAAACTGAGCATCGGCCACCTTTACACCGAGAGTCTTCAGTGGCCCCAACAATGTGTTCTTGGTAGAAGACTAAATAAAAGACACAATTAGAAGATTTGTTCTAGTTTCAAAATCTCTTCCGATACGTCAGCCTGTATTTTGTCGTTCCGTTTGAATTGTAAATAATTGTGCTCCATACGGGAGAATTTTGCACCGATGTTTTGAACAGCGTTTTCCATAATAGTATAGATTTTTTTGCTAAATTTTTCTCCTTTGTGGAAAAAAAATAAAGCAATGGATCGTTGTTATCTACATTTTCATCCAAATGTAATCTTAAGCAACATGTAATATCGAAATGTACGAAAAAAGTAATCAATCAAAAAGTCATGGACAACACAACTCACTTAAACTACGTTGATGTTATCCATCGCTTAAGCAAGGTATGCAATACAAATACTACGTTTGAATTAAAAAATAATTAAATCGCAAATTCAATTTAGAACCATTAAATTCAAGACATCTTTAGAATATTATGAGTATAGAAGATAGCGGCTAGTCGAAATTTGTATACCTGAGTTGTCAAAATCCGGAATTAAAATCCAAAATTTTAGTATTGTTTTATCGCCAGAAAAAATATGAAGTAGAGAATATGTGTATACATTCTAGAATATGTTTTTGTTTCCTTTTAAATTCAATAAATAGGTATATTTTGAATATAGAGTTATATAGGCTCAGCTCGTCAAACAAGCTGCTGCAGATTCCTCTGGAAAATTTAGAACAATGAAAATTCTACTTTACTAAAAAAAACTAAGAAAATAACTTTTTTCTCTAAAACCTGGTTAACATCCTGTTGTATTAAAAATAATTTTAATAAGAATGGGAGAAAAAATTCTACCCAATGAGTGCAAAAAACGCCTACAAAATAAATGTGAAAAAAATTTGGATAATTCAGAGACATTTTCATCATTGCATACAGATGTATTTGAAAGTTTACAGTCTAAATTCCAACTAATAGATGATAAGGCAATATTGGGATAAACGTCGCAGAATACATCTCGCAGAGACAGAATTACGACAGAAGACAGTTCCTTGGAAACTCAAGAATTTGATACAAGTAGATTAAACGGTTTTTTCCTGCAGCAAGATTTTTCTCATGGTGATCAAGTCATTCACATTTGAAGAACTATCATTCAAATGAAGAAAACCGCGGATGGATACAAAAACGAGATCGGAAAAAAATTGATTAGTATTTCAGTTGTTGGAAGATGTATTCGAACGGCATGTGATGTTCTTCATGGAATGAATGACGAAAATAACGACATTTTTTCTCAAACTATCGATTCTCACCATAAGGACATATTTCAATCAGAACCTATTTTTTTTCTATTTAAAAGAAACGTTAAATCGTATTGATGAACTTCTGAATAAGAGTGAAGCAAACACAATAGACCAAAGTGAAAACAAATATGAAAAGGTAGAACTAAGCAACAGACCATTGGAACACGATTCAAGTGTTGAAATCTGGAAGTCTTCCCATTCTCAAAGGCAAGTAGAAATTTCCAGTCTTGAAAGAACTATTGTTTGTGACATTTGTTTGAAAACACTGAACAGTTTAACTTCTCTTTTGAAACACAATTGCATACCTTCTCCTGAGAAGCATTTACAACGCGACATACATCAAGAAAACCTATATGAAATGGGTCATTTCTCGAAGCACAAACTTTCGGACACTAAAGATAGGACTTTCCAGTGTACTGTATGTAATGAATTTTTTCTAGAAAATGATCATGAGTGGCATATGTACACTCATACTGGCGTAAAAAGTACCCAATGTGATATATGTAAGAAAACATTTTCTAACACTAGCAGCCTCACTCGCCATATGCTTACCCATTCTAATGAGAAACCTTCTAATTTCTAATGAGAAACCTTTCCAGTGCAATTAATGTGGGAAACAGTTTTCCCAAAAAAGTAATCTTAAGGTCCATATGAGGACACATAATCGGGAGAAACCTTTCCGGTGTAATTTATGTGAGCGAACATTTTCTCAAAAACATCATCTTGATAGGCATATGCTCTCGCACACTGGAGAGAAACCTTTCAAGTGTGTTATTTGTGATGAAAGATTTGTAAGAAAATCCACTCTTGATAGGCATATGCTCTCATACACTAGAGAAAACCCTTTTCAGTGTATTATCTGTGGTGAAAGGTTTTCACAAAAAGGTAGCCTTAAAAGGCACATGTACGCATACACTGGAGAAAAGCCTTTGGTTGGACAGAAACGTTTTTAGTGATATGCAGGTCAGCAAAGGTTAACCTAATCAAAATTAGAAAATTTTACATGACTCAGAAGTAACCTTTTTAATTCGGACCATTTAAACAAAGCTTTCTCACTAATAATATGTATATTTTTATATTTGAACGCTTATCTTAAAACAGACTATTTCAAATTAACGTACGTCATTGGAATTATTTTCATAAACAAATAATGATAATTAAAAACTTATTGATTCTTTATTTTAAATATACTAAGATAATAGACTGAATTTTTTATAAAGAAAATATTTTTAATCCATCATCTGCATTTATTAAGCACATAATTCATGAATGGGTTAATTTATTTCGCCTTTTTAAATAATTTTATTAAATATATACGTATTTCTTAATTATGGAAATAAATTTATTTACTGCAAAATTCCGCAGGTACTGAATTAAGATGTGTAAGCAATTGATGATTGTCAAAGAAAATCGTCCTGGATTGAAGTAAAGAAATAGATATAAATTCAATTTAATATTTCGTGAAGCAAAAAAGGGTTTCTTCCTCAAAAATAAATCATTTATAGAAATATGTGATATGTTTTACATATTTTCTATGTGGGATGGTTTCATGACAGTTTTAGTGAGTCAGAGAAAGGGGGTCTAGGAGTAAACCACTTTTTTATAATCTAATTCTCGACAATTAACTACAGCAAGAATATTTATTTTGTTAATACAGTTTTTGCCACATATATATATTTTGTTTTCTGAACATAATTGCTAGCAGATTGGATTCGTAAAGAGTTTTCGATATTTCTGTACCAATCTTGAATGTTATTTTTGACACTAAAAATTGCCATTCTGTTAAAAGTTCTGCAAATCAATTGATGTGTTACAAGAGGAATATTAAAATTATATGATTCATATTTTTTAGATGAGTTACTTTAAGAAAATTAAAGATAAATTTTCTTTATAACAAGCCAAACCTTTAGATAAAATTACTTCAATCATTTCTTATTCGTTTGTCTATGAATTTAAATTTTGTAAAAAACTTTTATCGAATAGTTTTGTCAGGTAAAATCCTAGAGACCCTGTTGAGCGACCAAAACTTTTTCGCCAAAAAGCCAAATTGAAGGAAAAGGCGTCAAAAGAAAACTTTGGGAAGCGCATGCGTAGCGGGGATGAAATGGGCGTTTCGCAAAGATGAAAACGAATAAATACATTAAATTAATCATTATATAAAGAAAAAAACGGAGAAAGCAATGAAATTCATTTTAAAAATTCTTACAACATGATTTCCATTTTTAAAAAAAGCATTCTAAAACCAGTGTTAGATTTAAAATTGAAGAAATACATGAAATCAATCATTTTAAAAAATTTTTTACCTTATTTCGTCATGTTCCGTTGGTGGATTGTTGCGATGGATGCAAGGAAATTTCACCACGAATTTTCTTGCCAAACCAATATCTGGTCAAAAAGATAATTTTATAGCAAGTTTGCTTTCGCTAAACCAAGTTTTCACACTCGAACAACGTCGTGGCGATTATCTTTCGACTGGTTGCGGCAACGCCATTCGTAGCCGTCAAGTTCTTACAAACGCATATTTTTAAACCTCGGACATTCATAACGAGAAGCAATTAAATTAGCTTTCATACACCATTCTAATGTCTCTTTCTTCCCCTTTATTTTCACACGCCATTCTTAACAACCGGTGGAGAGCAGACCTTCTCAAACGAAGTTGTCAAAATGACGTTTTTCGGAAAAGGCGAAAACGTTTTTTGCCATTTTTAGGTGATTTGAAAATCCAAATTTTTGATGAAATATAACCTTTATCGCTCAAAATTTGGCGACATGACAAAAAAAATTGGCGTATTAGGATTTCATTCAAGGAAAATTCGTATTTTGTCATTTCAATTATGGTGTTTTTCATTGTATATGTATATTTGTGTACTCACATATTTTCTCTCTATATATATTAGTGATCTACAAGTTTTAACTAGTTCAGAACTGATTTTGTAATACATCTTTTTCTTGATTTTAATAAATGTAGGAATTATATTTCTTATCAGCTCATTTTGTATTGAAGAATTTCTTCATGAAAATAAAAACATCATCTTTATTTCAAAAGGTTAGAAAAATTATGTACTAAAGTTACATTTTCTCAAGTATACAGAAAACATAAGTAAAAATTAATAATGGAAAATTTTCGGTACTTAACTTTTCATCATTTTCTTGGATATTTTATTTACTTTTATACTATATAAAAATGCATTAAATTCTTAAAAGTTTAAATTGTTTTACACGTGCTGCATTAATTTCTTTCGAAAATTTCCAATCATATACAAGTTTGAATATTTTAAATTTTCTTTTCTGCACTTCTCTCTCTCTCTCTCTCTCTCTCGTGATTCAACTAAGTAAATTGCTGCTACTGCTTTATTACATAAGTGAATCATTTTTCTTCAAAACAGTACGAGACGTATTACAATCTATAGAATTATTTTTATTCAGGTTCAAGTTACCAGTACTAGACATTTAAACTATCGCTCTGATTGCACAAACTTCCCCGCCGCTTTAACGAGAGAATTTTTAGACTCAACTGTTCATTACCCCTGCTACACGATGGACTTCTTTAAAATTTATCAAAAATGGATTGGATATCTTTTAAAAAATAATATTTTGCAAACTTAAAAAACAAATCTATGTATGTTTTTTACATAACGCTAGTGGATACTACTTTACGCAATTTGTTTCAAATAAATATTTCAAAAAATGCAGGAAATACAATTATCACCAAAACAAGGAAATATAACAGCCTGGTGAATTGAAACACCAAGTATTACCTCCTAAAGGTGTCAATAACATTGATTATATATATAATTTTACTTAATTTTTCTCAGAAGGATTTTTCATTAGATTTTTACTTTATTATAGGAAAGAAAAAGATTTTTATTTCATTCCACTTTCTCAGTTCAAAGAAATTTTTATTTATTCGAATATTTGACTTAGAAAACTGAATTTGGGTAATTTCTTTTTCCTAGTCAGTCTTTAGATTTGAGCTTTATAATCAGAAAACTTTTATCACCAAAATACTTTTAAATGTTTAGATTATATTACCTTTAAAAATGTAACATAATATTGTACATAGAAACTTGATTGTATGTAAGGGAGACCGAACCAAGTTGACTATTATAACAACAGTTTTTGTGATTTATTGATTTATTTTTATGGATAAAACTTTTTTTTTACATGAAGTGTTAGAGTAGGACATTGTACTGTTAATTATATCAACGTTTATATTTTCAAAAAAAAAAAGAATAATTTTTTTTAGAACCTTAACAAACTGTCAACTTGCCCCCTGTATGGAGGCAAGATAATACTACTGAAACAGGTTGAACATATGTTATCTCTTTTGAATATGTTACATGGTTAAACAAATAGTAACTGTGTTTTTACATCTTAAAAGTTTCGAACTAAGCGTAATGCATTGTAACGTAATGTAGAAGTGTTTAGTTGTGCAGCTAACAATAGTCACAAATAAAAAGGCCATTTTCAAAAGCCGAACATTCCTCATGCCACCTCTCTTGACATTTGCAGCACTTGATTCATTCTTCTGTTGGAGGGTCACAATATTCCTCTTCACAAGCAGGACATCTTATAACACCAACTTTTGAAGTTGATGCAACTCAACTGTTTGGACTTGATTTTATAGACTTAGGCCTACAGGAACTTAGTTTGAGTCTTTTTACTCCCTTTTAGCTTCACACAAGCTTCTCTTCTCTGTTTTCTTAAAGTTTCCTGCTCGTCCTTCTGCTTTTCCCATTCTTCGAAAATTTCTTTCACGGATGTGCTTGTAAGAATGATTGAGCTCACTTTTTATCTTTTTCATTTTTTTCTCACATTGTGTTGCTTTTAGCCAATGGTTGGAAATAAAAAAAAACTAACAGGCTTCTTTAGTGCCTCGGAATTAGGATTTGGCGTAAGTTCTGGTTCTTCTGAGCATTTATAAGTTGGTTTACCAGGATCTGAGCCTTATCACTTTTATTCTCAGTTGCATCACCAACATCATGTCCAGTAGTTTTTGAAGCAGCAAAGTCATATTGGATAAAAGTAAGAGAATAATGAGGCTCGATCCTACATTCTTTTAAACCCTTGAATGGCATTTCCAACTGTAGCTGCTTTAAAGTAAGTGTTGCTCAAAATATCCTCAATATTTTTGTCTGTGATAGTTTATTCTGGATGGGTGACCATAAAGTTGTCCCATGCTTGGCTATAGTAGGTTTTTAATGGGCCAAAACAGGACACATCAAGGGGCTGGATACCACGTGATGTGTGGGGCGGCAACCCAAACATGATTATGGTTTACTATCTGCAATATAAGATAGCCTGCAAGGTTTTGTGAGTTTTGTAACTAAAAGAGCAGGAGATTCTTTGCTTGCTTTTATTTAAAGATAAAAATTATTTAAAAAAGCGAAAAAGTTGGACTCATTACTGCAGCCGTTATTACTGCAGTGGCCTATAGTACCTGATGGGGCTTTTTCTAGGACACCTCTTAGCCCCAGAAGCACAATTTCGTGAGGACAAAACACAGACAAACAAGCGTATACAGGATTTAACAAAATGGGCTACATAGTTTAATAAATTCTGAAGAATGCGGCAAGATGACGCTCTAATGTAGATACGGGCAAGATATATCGTTTTTCTTTAATATTTATGAGTAATTTAAATTAAATACTACTTATAACCATGAATAAATATCAATTAATTGCCTTCCTTCATGACAATGAAAAAGGATATTTTTAAACAGGCAGTCAAGACAAGATGACGAATTCATCATCTTCCTCTGAGGCAAAGACAATTAAAAAAAGTATTGCATTTATTATTAAACATTACAATATATTTTATTAATATAATTTTACTCATTAATAATCTAATTCACTTATCCATGCATTACTTAATAGTTTTGATACGTGCTTATACTTTTTTCCCATAAAATATCGAAGTCCAGGTCTGCTGAGATAAAATGTAAACGCATTACATATCCAGAGTTTAATTTGTTTTATACAGTATTTTTGTAGCCACTCGCATTGAGAAATATATTTCACTTAAACAAATTATTCTGAATATTGCATTAAAAAGTTTATCGCTGTATGAGAAACCCCGTGTTGTTAGTGTGAATTTTCAACCTAAAATTTAGTAACTGTTCTTGTTAAATTTCGATTATAACATGAAATCTGTCGATGTGCTGATATTTTTTTCTTCTCCATTTTAGATGCTTTTACATTGAATAGGACCGTGGATAAACTAGTGCATGAGTAAGATAAACATTTTGAGCATCGGAATCCAAACCGGATGTCTGGGTTTTATGCCAGATGCCACCAAATACCCTCCGAGTACACACGGAAAACGTGCTCGTTAAATCAGTGTCTCCGAAAGACTTGTGGGCGGTCACTGCAGAATTTACAGGTGCAAGGGACTGGACAATATTTCCCTCCTTCTCAATTACATGCCTAAATTGCGGAGGTAGAAATATGTGGTGTCGCCCATCTATCGAAGAGAAGTTAAACTGTCTCAGGCTATTGCAACTTCCATTAGTCCCCTAAGCGATACACGACAACAACAACAGCCACAAATTCAAAAAGATTAATTTTCCATTAGAAAACTATTGAGTTTTGCAAAGCATTTTGTTGAAAAATGAGTTGAAATTATTTCTTGGAATTCGATATAGTAAACAATAGAATATTATTGCTCCAGTAAAAGTATATATATATATATATATATATATATATATATATATATATATATATATATATATATATATATATATATATATATATATATATATATATATATATATATATATATATGTTTATATATATATATATATATGTATACATATATATATATTTATATATATATGTATACATATATATCTATATATATATATATGTTTATATATATATATGTATACATATATATATATATATATATATATATCTTCTTATATATATATATATATATATATATATATATATATATATATATATATAAAGCGCGTTTTAATATTAATTTATTATATATAAGTAAAGTTTTCAGTTTTAAACAGTATGACGAGCTACAGATACGTGTAACTGTTTAAACTAGATAGAGAACGTAAATCTATTTAGAATATACTTATTTATTTCTTCTGGAGTTTTCCATTGTGACTCTTGGAACCACTGGGTAGGCCTCATGAAGACCGAGGGATCCGCGGAACACAGTTTGTGTACGACTACCTTAGAAGGTAACCCTCCACAATAATGCTCCGTCTACGAAACATTTTACGCCTCGAGAGAATAAACGCACGTAATGCTCTTTACCCGGAATACTTTTATCCATCATCATTCACGAGTTCATTTAAAATCTATTTGATTGAAGGGGTCAATTAGATTTTGGAACAAATTTTATGTGAAAGAGGCCTTCCTAAGATAATAAGAGTGAGGTAATTCATAGGACATGTTCTCATCGAAATACACAATTTTTTTCCCTACTGGGCTGCAGATTACCAACTTAACTTTTTCAGACACGACAAGTCCCCGAAATTTAAACCATTTTATCGTGTCTTCATCTAGTGGAAGCTCTCACCACTAAATTTGAGCACTTGGATCATTATTAATTAAAGCTTTCGTCGGATTTTTAATATGACAGTTATTTAATGTTATTTTTTATGTTAAAATCAATGCATGATTTAAGAAATTAGCTATGAGATGTAAATATTAGGAGAAATTACATTTAAAGTACCCTTTTCAAAAGGTTTGATTAAAAGAACCACTCGTAAAAACGACTTGTAATTTGTTCTGAACATGCGTGAAGCAAAGTAAAAGTGTTTGAAAAAACACAATTGCCGAATATGAATTACTGCTCAAATCAACCCTTGCTTCTTCAATTTACAAAAGTCACAACATTCTATGGGCTTACGCAATCTTTGTCATTGGGTAATTCTTTTTTGTGAAGAAATATCTTGTTTCGCACGTTACCTATGTTCTCGATGACGAATGGTGTGAATCTCTTTTTTGCTCATTTCGATCAGTCCAGATTTTCAACAGCATGCAAATAAATATAACTGGTCAAATGACTTGTCACCTATCAATTATTTTGTTATTTATCTTTCCTTTTAAACTGCTACTATAAAAAATATCTATTAATATCTTAGAAAAAGTATTTGTCAAACTAATCTCCTCTATTGTTGAAGCCCAGTGGCTGAATAGTTAGTGCATGGCCCTTCCGCACCACAGGTTCGAGGTTCAAACCCCGGGCTCGGCTAGGCTGACTCAGCATTTTATCTCTTCAGCGAGCCAATAAAATGAGTACCAAGCTTATTTGGGAACTTAACACTGGGAGTTTCGCGTCAGGCTGACCACCTGACCGGAACATCTGCTCATACACCTCAAGGCACAAGTTCGCATGTACCGAGTTCGTCAGAGTAGGCATTGGCCTTCACGGCCTTTCGCGCCACTGAGTTAAGTAAATCGTCTCTATTATTAAAAGTTAATATTGTTTTGATTTTAAGAATCTAATTGTTCTTTTTTGATGTCATCAACAAAAGCTATTAGTTTAAAAGACGGAAGATTGTTTCTATGAAACGTGAAAATATATGAAATTGTAAGTTGTTTGGAAATTTTTTATATTATATTTGATATTGTATCAAACAGAAGCTTATTAAGAATATATAAAGCATATTCAAATAATGATAGCACCAAAACTTCATCTAAGGGACATAGATCCAAGAAAATGACAAAATGTGATGAGAGGAATTTGAAGCGGAATGTGAAGAAATATAAGAAAAGTGGACGGTGAACAACCCTGCTAATCACAAAGAGGTTCAGTTTAAACTTGAAAAAGATTTTTCACAGAACAATATGAAGATAACTTAATTTTCTTGGGTTTTAATGTCGTCGACCAACTGAAAACCCTATTCATCAGCTTTAAATCGAAAAATTCGTTCTGCTTCTGCTGAAGAATATAAAATCTGGGATAATGTGGGTCAAGCTGTATATATATAAGTATTATATATATATATAGACCACAATGAGAGTCGTTTTACCCTTTTTACAAATAATGTAAGTTCGTTCGGAACAACATAGACCTCTTCCTCCAAATCGCATGCAACCTGTCTAGGCGGCAGATAAAGGATTAATGATCTGAAAAGCATTTGATTAGATCGGAATCTGGGTTCCCTTATCACTTATGAAGGGTAACAGAACTTAAAATGGGTACTTAACTCGTTTAGAAAATTATGTTAAACTATTAATGGAAGATTTTTTTTTCAGATGGGGACGGAATATATCCGGACGACATTGCAACTCCCATCGCGACCAAACTGTATAGACCTATTTAAACATAACCGTGGTGTATTTCATCATCTGAAATGTCTATCAAAAAGTCCAGAACTAGAAAGAACTAGAAATATCAATTCATAAAGCATGGTCTGAAATAACTGTAGAAACATCCGTTTCAGATATAACAGAATTATTAGCCAACCCTTCCAAGAGCATGGTCATCACGATCACTTGAACTGGGATCCTCGAGAATATGGCTCTTGAATTACCTTCAAGAAGGATGTATAAAATACTCCGCTAGTGAACTTAAAAAAATGAAGACACACATTGCGGCTTTTAAACATACCATTGATAAACTCTAACTTAAATTTATTTAATGAAAGTTTTAGTCAGTTATAGTGGAAGAGTGGAAGAGGGACACATCTGTTTAGTATCTAATTCTGCACAATTAAATGAATCAAGAAAGTTTATTGCTTCGTACTTTTTCCCCTTATACATTGTTGTCTAAGCCGAATGGGGAACAGGTTAGATTTGTGAAGAATATTCTATGTTTTTGATTCTCTCAAGCTGGAACATAATACTTTACACTAAAAATTGCTATTCTGAAAAAAATCTGCAAATTATTTGTCACGTTAGTAAGAATTTTGTAAATCAATTTTTCATGTCAAGAAAACAAAAGACATTTTTTTTACATGACAAAATATTGATTTCAGTTTCATTCTTTAAATAAATTAGTTTTAATCGTTTGTAGTTAGCATTTCCATATGTTAAAACATTGGAAAAGTTTTTATAGGATCTTTTGTCTTTCGCGTATTTGGTTATTTAAATTATAGTCTTTTTCATTGTATGCTTACTTTTTATACTCTTGTTTTTCTCTAAATACATTCAGTGACCTACATGTTTTTAACTAGTGCAAAACTAATTATGTTTTTTATGCTTTGATAATTCAATTAAATGTATGAATATTACTTTGTATAATCTTTATTTTGTCTTTCAATTTTTCATAAATATTTTTTTAAGAATCAAATATTGCCTCATAAAAATAAAATATTTCGTCTCGGTTTCAAAGTGAAAGAAATTACAAATTAAACTTACAGTCTTCTCAGACTTTTTGAAAATTTCAGTAAATATTCATTCTAGAAAAAATTTTCGGTAATGAGAGAACAATTTATGCTTTTTTTCATGGATATTTTATTTATATTTATACTATATAAGAATGCATTTATGTCTTAAACGTTTAGATTTTTTTATGTATGCATATGTAATTTCTTTCGAAAACTGCGATAGTGTTTTAACTAAAACGTTTTTATTAAAAAAACATCAAGTTTGTCTGTTTTAAATCTGTGTTTCTGCAATACACTATTCAATTCGAATAAGTTGGAGTTTCTTATTACAGAACACAATACTCTTTCTTCAAAACAGTACGAGAGCTATTAACAATCTACTGAATTATTTTCTTTCGAGATTAGGTTATGAGGACTAGGCATTTGAGATGGCACTCTCAAATTTCAACCTGTCTCAAAACAGAGAATTTTGAGACTCAAACGTTCAGTTTCAAACGGTCTTTAAATGAATGATCGATTGCAGGTGGTTTTTGCAGAGGGTCGATTGTTTCTAAAAGCAACTGTTGGCAGTTGTTAGGGTTTTACAACTTATTAAAACCATAATATGAAGACTAAAAAAGCATTAAAAATTTACACTTTCAACCGTAAACAATGTGGGAACTTCGACTTTTGAAACATTTAAAGTACAACGAAACTTCTAAGGCAGAGATTCACAACTTTGTTTCTTTTGTGCAGAACACTTTGACTGATTTGAAAATCTTTTGACATACTAACAATAAAATATGTTTAAAAGAATTTTCCTTATCTGTGTAATACACTCTTCCATCTATCAACGAAAGAATAAGTTAAATATACCATGAAAACTATTAAATTACTTCTACGAAGATACTGCTTTAAATTCGTAAAGATCACCTGTATAAAGAATTAGGGATTTAGAGTTGAAATCTCGTCAGTGCTTATTGGAATATGCCTGTTAGTTTTAACATTTTGCGACTGATTAGACCTTTACTAAATAACTGTACATAAATGATCATTTTCATTTGCAAATGATTCCGGATTCCTCTAGCATATTGGGAATTTGCACAGGAAATACTCATATCTTAAAAGCTCTGTGTATAAAATGAAAACTTTAAGAGGACTTGGCATCTTTTGAACAACTTTTTTTTTAATTTATGTATTTAAAACTTATATTTATCAATTTTTATCCTGTTTATATTCCAGAAACTATTACGAAATGAAATTTTGTACATACTATTCACCCATCGAAGAATTTTGTCCTGCTAGAATCCTAGCTAGCAGAAAAACAAAAAGAGAATATAGTTATAAATTAAACTAATGGAAAACTGATTATTGCTAAAATAAAACCATATTTTCAAGAATTCATTAACGCAGTACTATTTTTTAAAAAAAAGATGTTACCGATGAGTTAAATTTGGAAATTTTAACTTAAAACTTTATCCCTTAAAAACATTTAAGCTTTAATAAAAACATTTACAAACACAAGTTTATTCTAAGCGAAGATCAAAGTTGCTAACTTGGAGAGTTATTTTGACTGTTCACATTTTTGCGATGAAACGGAAGTACCAACATTTCATCCCATTCCATCCGTATTTTTATCACCGCAGCCAAAGTGGCATTTTATCAAGAAAAAATTGACTGATATTTTTTTTCTTTTTCATGTAAAATACATAAGAATATTGTTTTGATATCACAAATTTTGCTGAGGTGACGCCGATACGTAAGTAGCTTTTCCTCTATTGTCAAATTCCATTGTAACAAAAAGTAGAAAAATGTAACATAAAAATGATAAGTAAAACTAATTGCAATAAACAGATTGCCAATATTGTGAGATTTAAGTTAATTTTTTTTTAACATACAAGTTTTTTTACGTGTTTTTTTAATTATCAATCTAGGGTTGTGCTCGGGCTACAATTTACCTGACTTTGATATCAAGGTAGTAAGCCCCAAAGAAAGTAAAGCTTGAAATTAAATAATTGCCTGAATATCGGTACACTTTAGCATTAAGTCTTACATATTTCCAACCTAATAGCGTGACAATTTGATCTGAAAAAGCTTATTGTTCTTCTTTTATTGGCTAATTCCATGTTTCATCAGTTGCAAAATAGTACGAAACTATAGCTGACTTGCCATTATCCACCCGCTTCATTGTGTATTTCACGATGTTGTATAAATAAATACTGTTTACGTATTAATAAATTTTTGATATCTAGCATTAAGAATTTGATTCTATTGAAAAATATATTTATAGCTGTAACTCTCGCCTCTTGATATAAAAAGGTCAAAATAAAGAATTTTTAATAATATCTAAAATAGAAGTAGAAAGATTTTTTGCGCTCGCTTAACCCAATAATCAAGTGAATTTCCACAAAAGCAACTTTAAATGGATCTCTACTTCGTAAAATAAATATATGTGCTAAATTTCAAGTCTAAATCTAATGGAGCCCAAACAGAAATTTTAACATCAATTCATCCGGAGAATTCTTGGCGGATTTCAATTCAACAAAAGAGACATGCAAACTAAATTTTATTATTGTGGTCCAGTAGTGATAAAAGTATTTATTTTGATATATATATATATACATATATATATATTGATATATTTATTTTGATATATATATCAATTTGTTACTACCAAACATGCATAATAAAATCATTAAAAAAATGTGCGTCGAAAAATTTATTTATTACTATGTTCTCTTTTTGTTATATTGCTAGCTAGGATTTTCAATTTCATTGTTACAATAAGCAAGATTTAGAATTTGTCATTGAACAAAGACAAGCAATAAAGTTTTTTTGTAACAGATTATCATTATTATTGAACATAAGAATAAAAGCAGATAAGGAGTGAATTTCATTGTCTAAAATAATCCACTGACATTTGTGTTAAAGAATCAGTAATTATTATCAGTATTTAAGTATAATCGTCATCGCAGCCAAATTGAAACCTTATGAATCGCGTGTTTTTCCGCAGAAACCTGACTGATTTTGTATAAAATATGTTAGAATCGTTGTTGCTTTAGTCTCAAGGTGTGATTCGATTTGCACCAATTTTGCTGTGGTGATGCTAATATATAAGTACCACATTATCTAAGCTTCTGTTAGCAAAAAACATCACAAATCATTTTTTGACTTAAAAACTTAAGTCAAGGTATCATACAATTAAAACTACAATGAGCACGAAAAATTATATTTTTGTACAAGCTATATTATTGTAAAGTTTCATTAAAATCCGTTCCGTTGTTTATGAATGAAATAGTAACAAACATCCATACAAACTTTTGCAATTATAATATTAGGCTAACAAAAAGAAAATGGAACTCAATGCAAAAATTATTGCGATTATAAGATTGTAGATATCATGATTTAAGTCATATTTTTAGGTATTAACCTATTGGTGTCACCACAAACAAATTGACGCCACACGAATCATTCCGTGAAATCAAAACAAAGATTTTGATATGAAACAAAAAAGGATTTGTAAGATTTTAGTGGGAAATAGCACAGTTCGCCTGGTGCCAATTTAAATGCAGTGATGCAAATAGATAAGAATACAAATGCAAATGTGAATTTTTATTTACGTCTAAGATTTTCTGAGCTGTTTATGGTAATATCATATACATCAGACTATGGATAGGATTGAATGCTCAAAAAAGTAATTCTTTTTTGCATTATAAAATTCAGAGTTAATGCAATTTTTGTCGTGTTTGCGTTATGATTTAAATTTCTTCCACAATCTGTTCTTCATATATTTTTTTAAAGATTCTATGTGAATGTACATTTCTATGACATTTTCTTCGGTTCAAAAAAAGATTATTGTTTTTCTTTCTTCATCAGCAGATGATGATCAATGTTGAATATAATGAAAGATATGCATAGTTATTTAGACTCGTACTCCAATGGTAAAATAAAAAAGGGACAATATCGAACAATTTGACGCTAAAAAAAAGGCAAAGACAAATATTAGATTACGATAAAATCGGGCGTATAATGCTCACCTATACTTTTAAGCTGCATTTTTTAATGCTTGATATGCTCGCCATATAACGCAGACCCTCTTTTGTATAAAAGAGACCTGAAATGTACATATGCAATATCTCATGTTTTGAAGTAATTTATTTAAGGTGTTATTTCAAGGTATAGAAAAAATAGTATACATCTATAAAGAATAACAACTCTTTAAGTTCATAAGGAATGTCATTTATTTTAAATAAACAGTATTTCGATATTTCTATACTCATCTTTTTTGTTTTTAAAGCTCTTGAAACCCTAAATTTCAATTTAATTTTTTATGCTGAAAGTGGGCGTTATACGCCGGATTTTACGGTATGTAAGATTTTCTGTTATTTTGTTGTTGTTCAAACCTGTTTGTGGCATCATTGCTTAATGGTCCTTCTGACAAATGTGTTCTTCATGTAGTTTTTAGCTAATTGTACATATGCATTGTATACCTTTTTTTACATATCAATACATTGCTATAATATTTTCTGTCGTTGAAAATAAAGATTTTTCGACTCTTCCTTCATCAGCTAATTCAATGTTTTCATCTTTGTCGAAAAATATTAATTGAAGTATAACAGAGAAAATGACACTTAATTCAAACTAATTGCTATCGACAAATTGGTAATATTGTGAACCATATTTTTTGTATGTCACTGTTTATGGTCTTATGATCTCTATGACAGATAAGATCTCATCTTTGTTTTAAATTTAAAAAATCTGATTTTTTTTAACAAAAAGCTATTTGCTGATCTAGTATACAACTACGATATATTTGCTGACCTTGAAACAATGTTTCTCATATTTTCTTCTGGATTTCTTTAAGTTCAATGTGAATCTGATTTTTTTGTCTCAACTTATTTTTCCTCCTGAGAATCTTGCAATAGATAAATCAATCATTTGTGATGGAAAAAGTGTTAGCTCAAACATATGCACCTTGAAAAGATTTTCTCATACATCCCTTTGGATTTTTTTAAAATTCTGTGTTGATATGATTTTACATCTGATGGTTTAATTAACTTCTGATAATCTTATCCTCATGTAGTTTTATGGGGATCGTATACATATTTTATATATTATCATACAGCCTATATATGATACATATATTTCAGTTATCACTATAGTTATTTAATATTGTATGTACTCTTTTGTTTGTGTTCTTTGTAATAGAATTACAATTGTTAATAGAAATATTGCGAAAAAGTATTTGAATAATTAATTTTTTAGCAACATGTTTTATTGTTTGTATCATTCAGTACTGTTGTTGATTTTCGATTATTTCAAAAGAAACCACTATTTTAGATAATTTTTTTATTTTAGATCATATTAATTTAATTTTTTTATAGTATTAAATTATAACTAATACTTTATATTAGGTATATTACAGAGATGTTAGATAGTATTACACCATTCCTCATGTAATACTAATTTAATTTTTTTTCCTGTTGATGGCTTCCTAATATTTCTTATTAATTCTATTATTTTGTGAATGTTTATTATCATTAATTTTTTCTTTCAGTTTATCTGGTTCAGGTTATTTCACCCATAGTACAATAGCAGAAACTTAATACTGCTATTACTTTTCTAACATAATTTTTATTTCTATTTAAATTCATTCATTTCTGTTTACTTTATAGCTTGCTAAGTTTCTCACATTGAAATATTTGTTTTTGTTAAACTATTATTTAATTTGAGACTAAATATAGAAAAATTACTTTATAATTAATATAATAAAAGCAATATATATCTTATATATTGATTTAATAATTTAACAATCTTTTTAAATATTAAATATGTCTTTATCAATAAACGAGATTTTTCTTTTACAGTCATTTTTTAACATAACGGTGTAAAAACTAATTGCTCAATGAATATTTTTTAATCAGTTTTTTTTATTTCAAAACCTGAAAAGGAAATTATTGTTATATAACAATTGATTGAGTAAAGGAAAATACCAAACCCTATTTATCATTTTGAGCTCCAAGAAAATAATTTTTGTTAACATAATGAATATGTTAGTTTTGTATAATATACTTTTTTCGTCAGATACATGTTTAAATGATTTACTATACACAGTGGAAAGGAAAACTACAAAATTGTAATAAAATACTAAAATTTTTATATCAGACAGTAATCTTTTGTTTTTGAATGATTTTAGTGAATGTAAACTAGGAATATAGGCTTTTCACCATATATATATATATATATATATATATATATATATATATATATATATATATATATATATATATTGTTTTTTTATGCTGACATATGTTTAATCAAACATTCAAACGATCAGAAGAAAAAATCATTTCAATAGCAATCTGTAAGATTTTTAATTTATCCTTTATAAATAATGGCGAGGGATAGTTTTACACTCAAAAAAGCTACTGTAATGCCAGGCTCTAGAGAAATAAAAGAATCGTTTCTACCAATGGAAAGCTGTGGAAGAAATTTCGAAAAAGTGAATTGTAATGACGTTAATATAGGAATCATGCACACACAATAGGAAGTGCTAATAGCTAGAGGAGAAGGGGAATTTCCATGACGATATGTTATACAGTCGAAAATATTCGTGCAACGCAGGGGGTAGCTGAAGAGGAGAGAATTTAAAAAAATTTCTAAAAAAGGAATTTGATAGACATTATTATATCAATCACTCGCATCGAATGAAGGAAAGAAGAAATTAAGTTTCACACCGGTAAAAGTCCAGGCTTAAGTTTAGGGAAAGGAAATAAACAAGTCAAAGCAGTTTCGAAAAAGAATAATGGAAGTACTGATTTTGTGAAGAGAAGGGAAAATTTATAAAAGTAAAGAAGTCTCATCCAACGCCGGGCCATGCAGCTAATATTGTATACATAAAGATATATGTCCTAGGGTATCACTAATGAATCTCTGATTGCTTCGTTACTCCGTGCACTGTTTCATTTTTATATGGCTCTGTTTATCTTTTCCCAACACAAGCACATTTCCCTACACATTTAAACATTGTGAGATGAAGAAGCGGGTATCTTAGCTGACCACCCTTCACAGTACTGTTTTGACTTCAAGATCACATTAAGCCTCGAGAGATTTAAAGCGAGTCAGTTTCTTTACCCGGAACAACTTGCTCGAAAAATTATCCTCATTTACGAGTTCATTGGAACACAACTTAGAAAAAACAGTTAATTTGATTTTGGAGCAAATTCTTTACAGAAACGGCGAGTTCACTAATTTGAGAGCCATTTTCTTTTGGTGCTATCGAGTCATGCTACTGCTAATAAATCTTAACGCTTGAATTGTTATTCATTCAAGCTTTCATTAGATGCGTAATATATTACCACGATTTAATTTCCATTGGAATGTAAGAGCACGATTGACACTCGTAGGTTATTTTGCAAGGTCATATGATGTGCGTGCCTACGATTTTCGCATGCAAAAAATCTATCAACTCCACATAGGATTGACCTTGAAATCTTGGGCTTGCGAAGTGAGCTTGCTACTTTTAAGACACACAGCCGACCAGAAATATCTAAATTACTATCAAAGAAAACGTCTCTGAAAAGTTGTGTTTGGAAATTTTTTATAGCAGATAAGTGTTTTTAAAAAGAGATATTTCGAGAACATCTACTACTTGGATTATTTAACATGTTCTTTTTACGCTATTATATAAACATATAATTGGTACGATTTCAATTTATCTCTCTTTCATAGAATACTATATACATACCGGATAAGTTGCATAACCGACATTTAAAGAATGTCTAATATTGTCTGTAAGCATGATGAATCTAAGGAAATATATTTGAACTTCAAAATTTCTTGGGGCTCGTCACACCAAATATATATAGGCGCCTATAAAGATATTCTCTACAAAGAAATCGTGTTTCTTAATGATGATATCTGTCACCTATAGTTATATGGCTCATTCTAATGAGTTATTAAAAATCGTTACTGTAATAAATAAGTGTTTTTATACTTTTCAGATTACCAGAATTATTACGCAAACTGCCAAACAGATATTAATGACGGACTTCTTAAATTTGAATTACTCTATCTGGAGATGAAGTAATATTAAAATAGATGCGTGTGTTTGTATCACTTTTATATTTTTCCCTTTAGACCGAGTGAGTGAGTAAGAAAGCGCATAAAACTTCGCGTGATTGAATGAGGGAGGGAGTTAAAAATTTTATTTACACTGCTCAAAACAATTAGAGGAGCACATGATTTTAACAAAAGTAAGAAAGATGTATACCAATAAGTAACATAAAATGAATCATCCATTATGTAAAGCCTACCAAGAAACGGAAGAAGAAAACGTTATATGCAAATCAAAGTTCATGACGTCAAAAACCAGAAAAAGGAGATAAGGGCAGAAATTCGGATGTTGCAGAAACGTCTGTTTTATTGCCGTAAGTGTGAAATTCGATTGCACATTATTTTTTTTGAGACAAGGTTACTTGAGAATGTCTCAACAACGTGATTTATCGGAATCCATGGCATGGCGTGTTATAGGCAGACTGGAATCCGGGCAAACACAACGTAGTGTCGCGGACGCTGTTGGAGTCGCCAGAAGTGTTGTTGCAAGTCTGTGGAATCAATTCCAAGAAACAGGAAATGTTAGACGTCGACCAGGGGCAGGTCGGCCACGCGCCACTACATCAACTGATGACCGGTATATACAGATAACAGCCCGTCGAAACAGATCAGAGAATGCTACGCAGCTGCAAAGACAGTTGCTCTTGGCAACAGGACGAAGGGTGTCCAGCCAAACAGTACGTAATCGGCTTCATGAGGGAGGGCTCTATGCACGTAGGCCAATGGTCTGCATTCCGTTGACACCACGCCACCGTGCGGCCCGAAGAAGATGGCTGCTGAACATCGAGATTGGGAGCAACATGATTGGAGCCAAGTGCTGTTTACAGACGAGTCCCGATTCAGTCTAGAGTGTAACACCCGACGTGTTCTTGTATGGAGGCACAGGGGCACTCGAAATAACCCCGCATTCGTTCGTGAAAGGTCACAATACAGAAGAGCTGGTTGGATGGTATGGGGTGGAATCAGCATAGGAGGACGTACGGACCTGCATATCATTCAGAATGGCACTTTGACGGGCCGAAGGTATGCAGATGAGATACTTCGACCTCATGTCACCCCTTACGCTGGAGCCATTGGAGATTCCTTTGTTTTCCAGGATGATAATGCCTGACCACACAGAGCTCGTCTGGTGGAGAACATGCTTGAAGCTGAAACAATACTGCGTATGGAATGGCCAGCATGCTCTCCTGACCTGAATCCAATCGAGCATGTTTGGGACATACTCGGACGACGCATTGCTGTGCGACCAAGGCCACCTGCTACTGTCCGAGACTTGGAGATTGCACTTCTTGAGGAGTGGAACAGTATTCCCCAAAGTCTGATCGATAACTTCATCGCATCCATGGCAAACAGGTGTGCAGCAATCTTAGCTGTTCGAGGAGACCACACGCCCTATTAAAACTCATGCATCATGTCTAAACAGTACCTTTTTTTATCGTTTACATGTAACCAAATTGTTGCCCTAAATCATGTTTTTTCCATATTTTCAAAGAATTAAAGCTTAATTCCAAATTTTTTACGCCTTTTTTCTGTATTGCGCATTGATACGCGGGTACTATGCATTGTATGCCAATACGTGGCTGTCTCACACGGTTTTCTTCACTTTTTTGCTTGCTCCCCTAATTGTTTTGAGCAGTGTATATATATAACTTCGTACTGTTCAACTACTCGAAGGTGATGGACTTCGCAATTTTGGACCACTATCAAATAACAAGGACGATATCTAATCGGTACCCCCTCTCCTAGCTACCACACGACACCAACGAGATGATTTGTGATTGTATTTGTGATTGTACGACAGATTTAATGTATCCATCTGCCCTAAAATCATGGGGATTTTTTTAAATTAACAATTTCTTTTTTATGATTTTATTTTATTCACCAACTTATTAGCTCTTTAAAAACACCAAGTGTCTTATTTTCCATTACACTGGAACAAAAACTGTTGCTTACTCAAAAAGTTTTTCAAATAATTTGCTAGAATTTTTTTGTGTAAGTTGTGAATAACATTAAAAGTATTTTAGCTTTCAAATTGAACAATCTTTCTTTTATAACAAAATTTACAGTTTTTTATGTGAATATGATCACTGTTTTTTTAAGCAATTTCATATAATAGCTAAGATAAAGTTCCTCAGTTTTTTAAAAATTAAAATAAATCTTATTGTGTATGTCATTTAGAAAAGGAATAGCAAAATAAAATGGATTAAAATGAAAAATGGAGAACTTGTTCATTTCTTATTTGTACAGAGCGGGCTCCGTTTATGTAATTGTTTGTTAATCTTTTACCCTTTTTTCCCATTTTAATTGTAATAATTTATTTTTCTCTTCTTAATTTTAGCCTTTTTTTCGTAAGAAGTACTATATAAATCTAAAATCCACAAAAAAACTCCATTTTTTTTAAAAAAAGTTGACGTTAATAGTGGTTATCGCTCCCTATATGATGGGTCTTCAGTGATACTAGGTTCGAACTCATGACCTTGAACCACTAGACTATTGCGGCCATAATAACATCGCCCTATACAAAAAATCGAAAGCTAATAATAATGTACCTAGATTTTTGAACCTCAGTCAAGTGACAAAGCCGTCACCTGAGTTTGCACTCTCTCTTTTAACTACCACACCACACTAAAACAACGGGGGAAATTGAGCCTCCAAAGATTGACAAAGCATTGGTTTCCTCTCTATACGGAATGTCTTGAGTGTCACGAGTGCCACTGATCACGTTATCATATCATTTGGCTACCTCAGCCTCGGGATGAGGGTAGCGGTAGCCCAGTAGTCAAGATATCGAATCATGGCAGGCATGTCAATAGTTCGAGCTCTGTACCACTAAAGACCCACCGTGTACGGCAGCGATGCACGTTATATATGTAATTATAAGCTATAAGCGTCCTCCCGTTGGTGTGGTGTGGCAGTTGCGGATTAGGTGCCAGCTTAATGTCGTCCACGTCACTTGAACATATCCGGTCATGGTTGACCATTTCCTGGTCTGTCGCCAAAAGCCATCGTGTAGCTGAACAGTCCGACTATAATATTCACTCACTCACAGCTTTGGGATTCGACAGGAACAACTTCAAATAATAATTTAGTAGTTGTAAATTTCAGTTTAAACATCAAAACCAATGTGAAGTCCTGACATTTTTTTAAACAGAATTAATATAGCTTTTTTCAAAATGTTTCAAGTATTAAGTTAATATTTATTTAAAATCCTTTTGATGAATTTTCGTCATAAGCAATGTGAGTTATGAATATATTATTCTCTCTCTCTCTCTAGTATTATACTAACAAAATATCAATACAAACGCAGCTTTCCGTAAAATTCGGCGTATGACACGCGCGCACTTATACTTTCAAGTTTTACTTCTTTTTTAATGTCAAGGTATTTTCACCATACAACGTGCACCCCCTTTTTTACAAAGACACCTGAAATGTCCCCGTGCTATGATCTTATTTTTTAAAGTCATTAATTCGAAGTATAATTTAAGACTTTTAAAGAAATAGGATACTTCTAGAATTGCAATCCTTAATATTCAAAAGTCATGCCATTTTTTTTAAGTAAACAGCATTTCTAAATATGTAAAATTCTTAATTTCTCTTTTATTATGAGCACTTTTCTTTATTTTTAAATCTATCATTTCCATACTTGGCGTATAACGAGCATCCGTAAATTTCGATCTATTTTTTTTTATTCAAAGTAAGAGTAATAAACCGAATTTTACGGTATAAAACTCTACTTGTGGTTCAAAATTGGCAACTTAATGTTAAAGAAAACGAATGACTAAAACATCATTTGGTTATTGGCAAATAATATGAAATTCTGTGTGCAATGCTTTAACCTTTTAATCCAATTTGGCTGTGAATTGGTGTTGTTTTAAAATTATGAAGTACATTGTACTATAAGAAATAATTTTTAATTTAAAATTACGAGATTCGTCGCCAAAAGCCCTCGAATAGCTTAACAGGGCAATTTAAATATTCACTTACTCGAAATGCCCTTTACAATAAGATATAATATTTACTTGTTTCTCCTTCGTGAGGAAGAATAAATTAAGTGATAGATAATATTAACATTTTCAGCGAAGAGTAACCTTAAGCAAAATTTAAAATTAAAATCTACGAAAAAAATACTTTTGACACAGGACATTCGAAAAAATCACTTTTCCTTAATTTTTTTAAAATAATCTGGATAATCAAAAATAGAGCAAATAAAAACCATTTTTCATTTAATATTATTGAGAATAATGGAATCATACTAACAAATGGACAATCCCAAACAAATTGCTTTTTACAATATTACGCAAAACGAACCAACGATAATATTCAAAATAACTCTATTCCGAACAATAGCCAAAATAATAATAAACCTTTCTGTTTAAAAGAATTAGAAGTAGCAATATGTCATCAAAAGAACAGCAGTCCAGGACATGATACAATTTATTTAAAAACAATTAACCATCTCCTCATCAAAATAAATTGATCTTCAAGTCCAATTCCAAAAGATTAGACTCGCGCAATTATTTTACCGTTCCTAAACTCTCACAAAAATTAAAAGGAAGTTGCGTCATACCGTCCTATATCCCTTACCTCAGTAATGCCAGATTATTAGAAAGAATGATCCTCTGCAAAGAATGTTAGATTTCAGTTTTCGAAATAAAATTTTTCACGTAAATCATCGTGGTTTATAACCTCACAGTAGCAGCGTTAATACAATTACAACATGATATTATACTGGCTAGAGAACGCAAGGAATATTTTACTTTGGTAGCATTAGATATTAAAGTAGCATATGACTCAGTGTGGTCCAAGGGGTCTTGTTTCTAGATTAAAAAAAGTTGGATACTCTGGTAGATTGTTTCAATGGATACAAAACTTCTTACACCAGGTAAAAATTCAAATTAAATGGAGGAAAAACTTTTCGAAAATCAACAAAAATAATTATGGCGTACTTCAGGGTTGTATTTTAAGCCCTTTACTATTTTTAATTTAAATCGAAGACATATTTGAAATCCAGCACGACAGCCATTTTCTGGTTTGTGTGTGCAGACGATAATTCTTATATAATAGCGGTACAAATTGGAATAAAACAATTGACAAACTGCAAGAATCTTTAAATAATTTTTCAGTCTAGTACAAAACAGGGAAATTTTCCACCTCTTCAGAAAAAAGCAATCTAAGTAACTTTTCCAGAAAAAGAAGAACAATACCTCCTTTACTTAAAATATGCAACATACCTATTCCCGCAGTGATTAGACTTAAAACCCTGGGTATAATCTTCGACCCCAATATCACCTGGAAAATTCATAAATACCTTTGTCGGAAAGGATTTAAATATTAAAATGATATTAAAGTCTTACCTTCCCCTAAAAAAGGAACAAGATCTGATCATCTTTTAAATATTATTAATACCACAATCCGATCTATCTTTGACTATGGAAGTCAACTTTTTTTCCTTTACCAGAAAAAGCAATAGACAGAAAAAAGAACTGATTTACAGTGCTGCCTTACGATTAGCCTTAGGTCTCCCAAGAAGCACCCCGATAGATTTATTAAGAGCAAAATCTATGAATAGCAGTATTAATAATCATCATACGTTCCTGTGCCTAAAATTTAGAACTAAACAATTATCATTAAAAGACTGGTCGCTTAATGCATGGCTATTTTGGGATATTAATGATATTTTTTATAAATATAGAAAAAAAGAAACTAGTATTTTTCAAAAGGCAATCAACCTGCTCCAAGAGCTGTGTATCTCTAGAGTGGACATTCTTTAGTGGATCCCTCCTCCACCGATCTAATAAAATCACAAAATGAACATCTATACTCATGAACTGCCGTTTCAAAACTGGAATCTACCAGAGGTTATAGTGCAAAATATGTTTATTGAATACATTCAAACAAATTTTAATAACAGTATCATAATAACAACAGATTGTTCAAAAAATACTAATCAAGCATCATTAGGAATTTTGATCTCCCAAAAAAAGTTCAACAGAATTACTTACTGAAAGAAATTATTTCAATTTTTACAGCTGTGAAACAATAGCAAACAATAACCTCATTATAAAATTGTGTTACTGAAGCAGAAAACTATGTTGTGCTGAAAGACAGTTTATCAGTTTTAAAAAGTTTCCAAAATATTCATAGAAAATCCAATACGATAACTTTAAATTTAAGTTCAAATTTACAAGAGTGTGCTCAAATAGTTCAATTCATTACATTCATTTGGGTACCAGCTCACAAGGGAAAAGAAATAAATGAAAAAGTGGATAAATTAGCTAAAGCTTCTCCAGAACAGTGGAATATTATTTCATGGATTTCTTTGGAAGATCTTCATACATTTTTCAAAAAACAACATAAAAATAAAAAAGAAGCATGGAAAAACAGCAGAAGATATAAAAATTATAATCATTTTTCTCATCTTGAAAGGTGGAATAGACAGCTAAAAGTTCATAGCTAAAAATAGACATACAGAAGTTTTAATCTATAAGTTGCGAGCTAAAATATTACCATTAAACGATATTTTTTTTCCTTTTTTAACAAACAGATTATCCTTTGTGTGCAGATTATCAAGTACCAGAAACTAGTGAACATTTTATATTAACCTTTTTCAAATACAAATCACAGCGCAAAATTTTGAAAAAATTTATCGCCAACCACTATAAAATGGTCTTATTCCTCAATAGCGAATTGTAAAATAATAAAGCATGTTCAAAAAGTTGAAGAATTTTTAACATCAACCAATAGATTCTAAACTTCCAGCTAATAGGTTTTCAATGTTCCACTTTCATTAATTTCGGTTGAAGCACAAGTATTAAGACTACTGACGTACAGTGCAATCACTAACTGTACGTAGCAACCTAAGTTAAAAATCTAATCCAAATTCTATCAGAGCATAAGGCGTAGGCCAAGCCTCTAGATTTACAGTGTTATCACTGAACTGAACGGAACGGAACGAAAACAAATAGAGTAAAAAGTCATAGACAAAGCACAAATCACTGAACCGCATTGATCTTATCATTTTTCAAGAAAGGTGTGTAATGTAAATACTCGGTTTAAATTAAGGAATAATTAAATTTCAATTCGTCACCATTACATTCCCGATATCTTTAAAATATAAAAAATTCGAAGAGTTTCGTCTACTCGTAAAGTCTACATACATCTCATCCTGAGTTGCTAAGACACGGAATTAAGATTCTTCCTTCTGGTATTGTATTATCGCAAAAAGAAAAAAAACGCAAAAGACAACACATTCTAGAATTGCGTTTGCATATAAATACGATAAATAAACGTTATAAAAATGAAACTACATAAACTCAGCTTCCGCAGTACGCTGTCAAAGATTCATCTGGAATTTTAGAACATTCTAAAATCATACGTTAGAATACAAAATTAAGAAAATAAATTTTTGTTCGAAAATCTGAACCGCTATATACCTGTTCCGTTAAATAATTTTCTAACAAAATGTGTCATAAAATTCTATCCAAGAAATGACAAAAACACATTCAAAATGAGTGTGTGAGCAATTTGGATAATGCAGAGCCATTTTTGTTACTGCATACAGATGAATTTGAAATTTTTCAATCTGGATTCCAACCAATAGTTGATAAAGAAGGGCTGTGATATACTTCGGAGAATACATCTCTCATAGGCAGTGAAACGATAGAAGACAACTTCACGAAGACTCAAGAATTTGATACGAGTAAAATAATTTTTTTTTCCAGCAGCAAATTTGTTCTCATGGCGAGCAAAGTAATTCAAACTAAAAGTGCATTTATTCCAATGAAGAAAAGAGGAAATTGGAACAAGATAGGGTTCACGAAGAATCAGTTAATATTTCAGCTGTTGGGAGATGTATCCGTACTGCATGTGATGTTCTTCATGGAATGGTTTCCGAAAATAGCGATATTCTTTCTGAAATCATCCATTCTCAAACAAAGGACATCTTTTCCTCGAAATTTAATGTATTTCCCTCAGAAAAAGAAACGTCAGCTCTTAAGAAAGAAAATGTATATAAAAATGAAGAATATGCATTAAAAATACAAATAACAGCAAATGTGAAAATGTAGAATTAAACAACAATCTACGGCAACATGATTCAAGAGTCGTAAACCTCAAATCTCCGCATTTTCAGGTAGAAATTTTTGGCTTTCAAAGAAATTTCGTTTGTGACACTTGTTTGAATAAACTGAACAGAATATCTTCTTTTCTGGAACACAATTGCATACATTCTACTGAGAGGCAAGTAGAGCATTGCATATGTCAAGAAAATTTCTCCGATATTTGACATTTCTCGAAGCAGAAACGTGCAGACACTGAGGCCAGAACTTTCCAGTATACTGTATGTGAGCAATCGTTTCCAGAAAAGGAACGTAAGCGGCATATCCGCACAAATCCTGGTGAGAAAAGTATCCAATGAGACGTATGTAAACAAACATTTAATAATACAAGCACTCTCACTCCCCAAATGCATATCCACTTTAGAAAGAAACCTTTGCAGTGCAGTTTATGCGGAATGACGTTTTTTCAAAAAGTTCAACTAGCTATGCATATGAGAACACATACTGGAAAAAAACCTTTCCAGTGTTTTGTTTGTGAGCAAAGGTACTCAGATAAATGAAATTTTAATAAGCATATGCGAAGCCATAGCAGACAAAAACGTTTTTTGTGATATGTGGGTCACGAAATATTATATCCTAGATTCAAATAACCATACTGGACACCGAAGTAACCTTTCCACTTTAAGCCTTTAGAACAGAGGTAATATCACTAACAACACGTATCTGCTCATATTTGGACACCTATCGTAAAGAGCACTTAAAATTAACGTATATCATTTAATTTTTTTTCATAAAAAATATTGATATTCATGAACTGATGGATACTCTATACAAATTCTTTCATGATATTAGAATATATATCTCATATAAAAAATATTTTTCACACCTTTTTATGCATGTATTAAGCACAAAATTCATGGATCTGTTAAATGCTTTCACATTTTTAAAAACGTTTGTTAAATATATATACATTTTTGTTTATTATAGAACATTTTTCTCACTGCAATCCAAGATAACTTTCTTTGAATGTCAAAGAATATCATCTTGGATTGCTTTAGCAATTTCTTACAAAAACTTCCGATTTATATCAACTAAAATTTTCTTTATTAAAAATAAACAACTATGACTATTTTAAAACTCTGTTTCTGCTTTCCCAGCTAAAAATTAAGTGAATCGTTTTTTCTTATTTTATTAGTGAATCATTTTTCTCCAAAACACTGCGAAAGCTTATAACAATCGATCTCGAATTGTTTTGATTCCGGATCAAATGACGAGGAATAGATATTTCAACTGTTGCTCTCAAACTTCCAACCCACTCAAAGGGAAGAATTTTGAGACTCAAAGACTCATTTTCCCTACTTCACGATGAACTTAACTGTAGGATTTTATATAAATACAAGAACCAATATGAAATATATACTTTATTTGAGAGATCAAAAGAATGATTACGAATTTGTATTATTCACTTTTATTCAGTTATTCTTCCTCAGAGAAAAATATCACTATGATCCGAATTTCTTAGTTTATTTTTAATAATAGACATGTTTTAAATAAAATATTTTGTAAAGACAGAAAATAAATTTTTCAATAAATTATTTTACCTAACGTTAACGGATACTACTTTACGCAAACTGTTTCAACTGAATATTTGAATGCAGGAATTACTATTATTACCTCAACAGGGAAATAGCAACCTGGTTAATTTCAACACCAAATAACTGTTAACGAGTAAAATGTGGTGTCAATATAGTTTTAATTAAATTTCTTCAATTTTCCTCAGATAGATATAATTTATTCGATCTTTCCTCTATTTGTTGGAAAAAAATATGTTCCCACTTCCCAGGTAATTTTTTTTATTTATTTAGTAGATTTTTCTGCTTATATAAAAAAAACTGATTTGTAATTACATTTTCTTAATCAGTCTTTAGTTTTGAGCTTTTTAGTCTGAAACTTTTTATTACCTTACTAAAAAGGTTTATAATATTATTACCTTAAAAAAGAACATGTCAACCTTTGAAATATTTAATATATTACAAAGTTTATTTCAATTATTCATATATTACAGTTCATGTAACACATACAGTTTATACATTTCAATTCATATATTACAGTTTACTTCAATTTATGCGCATTAAAAAAGTTGAAAAATCCTACCCAAAGTATGTCTTTTTGCTGTAATATTGTAATCGACTTATTTTTCTTATTCCAACGAATGAGATGCATTTGCGTGGTGGTTATGTAGTGTGAAACACATGCTTTTAAGATTGGGAGTCGAGTTTGAATCAAGTCGATCCAATGGTATATTCTTTCTATACAGATCGAATAGTCTAAGTTTGTTGGCAAACTGATGTATCAAAAATAATTTAAAAAAAGGTTTTATGGGTCTGTCAACCATAATGTTGTAATTTTTATTGTGATTACAAGAAGATATGAGCAAATTTCATAATCATAAAAGAAAATCTTTTCATAATCATAAAGAAATTTCGACAAATTTCTTTTATCAGTACCTTGATTTGTTGGCCACAGAGGACAACCCTTAAAAAGTACACAGACAGCGCTACCACCTTTCATGCAGAAAATGAGGAACTGATTATGTTATGGCAAATTCTATCATCAGCTGAAACACAACAATATGATGTCGAAAATGATATAACTTGGCGATTTATCACCCCACAAGCGTCTTGGTGCGGAGTCCGGTAGGAGTGCCTAATATGTAATGTCGAACAATATCTGTGAAAAGTACTCGGGCGAGCACTTCTAGACGAGGAAAGTATGTGCACTCTCTTCATTGAAATAGAAGCCACTCTGGATAGTCAACTATTAGTTTACGAAGAGGAAAATATGACAAATCTGCAGCTTTAACACCAGCTCATTTCTTGATGGGACAAAACTAATGTCCTTTCCATCTGGGCTAGAAAACACAACACTTAATAAAATCTACAAGCAGCAAGACGTACTCGACTGTTTTTGGAAATAAAATGGCCCTAAAAAATATCTTCAATTACAATTCTTCCTACAAATTTCAAACAAGGACATGGACAACGAGGATTAACATTCGAGTTGGAGGTATTGTGCTCCTGTAAGAAGATGTCTGGCCACAGCACTCGTGGAAGAAAACTAAAGTGATGATCCTGCTTTTAACGGAATAAACGTAACCCACCCTGTCCAGCGGGTCATACCTTTCGAGGTTAACCAAGGTGGGGAAAATATTGGGAACGAGATAAATCCAAAATTTAGTTTCCGTTTTTGGCAAATGTAGTTACAAAACCTTTGTCAAAAAAATAGACGTAGAATTTAGTCCAATTCAATGTATTCAAAGTAGAACAGTTTTTTCCAAGCTTGCATGTTTAAGAGTAGTTTTTACTCTTAAAGATTATGCTTAATTTTAATAATTGTGAAAGGGAAAAAGAGCAGCTTCTTCTTGGTTAATACAAATATCGATTAATTGAAATTTTTTGGAGTTAATATCTGTTTTTGCCTCTATTGAAACAAGTAAAAAATTTGACCTGTCATCAAAAAATTGTCAAAATAAACAATAAATCCTTGATGATAATGATTTCTCTTTGTCATGAAAGGAGAAGGTCATTAACTCCGTCCTTTTTCAGAAAAATACATTTTAATACTGTATAAACTTCAGTCCGAAAACAGTTGGCGTTATTCACATTTGCTATCCTATTGCTTCATAAACATAAACGCCATGGTTTAGTTGACTAAAGCACCTGAATGTGAATTTGAGATCAGAAGTTCAAATCCCGTCGGAGATTCCTTGAATGGGTCTTTTATTTTTTACGTGGCATGACTCATAAAGCCATCTCCTACAAATTTCGTTTAAATATATGCTTCGAAAAGACTTTCCGGATTACACTAGCATAAATGTGATATTGTATTATAAAAAATCTTCTTAAAGAGGATTCGGAGTGTAATAAATTAAAACTTTTAGCCACATGGTTTAGACACACGATTTATGATTGTCACGTAAAAATACAGTACTATTTAGTATCCGATTTACAAGCTGGATCTTAAATTTCATGATTAATTTTTTAATCCATATTTCATCATAACAATATCTAAAATATTAAAATTTATATACTCTTTTACGCATATACTTTATTTTTACAAAAGTGAAACGTTGTTTTAAACATACTTCGATGAATTATCTTCTAATACAGTAGTTTTAAAGAGAATTCACGAAGATAAAACTCAAAAATTAGTATTATGTCCTATAGGCTTTACATCAAAAGATACTTATATTTGAAAAGATTACATTGAAGTCCTGTTGCTGTTCTAATGCCTGTTGATTGATGGAAAAAGGTTAGATGAATGCCTGCCATTATCTGTATCCTTGAGCACCATACATGTGACGGAACAATTTGGCTCGGTTCAACCCCAAATTTGAGGGAAAACACCCTTCAACTGGTCAAGCGCCTCCAAACTCTCTTCCCATTCCACCAACCTCACAACAGAACTGGCCACTCGAAGGCTATTTAGAGTACAAACTACCGATTACACAGGCACTTAACCGATCCCAGCCGATCTCCGAGTTCAAACCCAGGCTCCGAGGCAGTCTTCAGTGTCACTAACCCCTGTACAGGATGGGAGGTAGATTGAAAATCTAAGGACACGGAAGGAAGGGATCCAACCTTATATGAGTGAGTGCATATTAACATCACACTGTTTAGCTGCATGAGGTCCAGTTTTTTCCGACTGACCTCGTAACTTTGAGCCATGGTCAAGTGACGAGTTAGACATCTGAGCAGTACCCACTCACCTGACTACCACACCATACCAAATGGAGGACGTGTTAGCTCTCGACAGATTTAACGTGCATCGCTCATCTGCAAGGCGGGCCTTCAAGTGGTACTGAGTTAGAAGTGACAAGCCAGCCACGATACGATACCTTGACCCCTAAGTTACCGTGGTCCCCCCAACCAAATACGAAATTTTAAAATATTGTTTTTGAAAACAAAATGATTCCAATCTCAAAAATCAGTAAGTAAAGTCTGTCCCAAAACCCCCAAAAATTTTGCCCTCAAACGCTAAGCGTCACCACCCATCCGATACTGTGGTTAGTGAAGCTGACTGCGGTCACGTAGGGACTAGATTCAATTCCCGGAGAAGGCGTGGATATTTGTGTTGCAATCCTTCTTTTCTTTATAATACGTGCTTCACGCTTACTTCTACGTAAGTCCCCGTGTGATAATTTGTGGTGCACGGACTTATAAATGTTCTCAATATAAAAAATAGTAAAAATGCTAGGTGTGTTTTGGGATCTCGTTATATGTCGAATATGTGAGTCAAGTATCCAAAAACAATTCTTGATGCAAATATAAATCAAAAGAATAATCCGCTGCTTAACAAAAGAATTTCTTACTTCTAACGCGTCCTGGAAATGTGACTGTAAGTGTTATCGTTTCATTTGGATAGAATAATACCTCTGCAAACAACAGATATTTTTCCCAACATTTCGAAATTCTGTCACGGCTGTGGTAGCCCCATAGTCAAGATATTGGATCATGGCAGGCATGTCTTGAGTTCAAGCCCAGTACCACTAAAGGTCCACCGGGTAGGGCAGCGATTAACGTTAAATCTATCGAGAGTTGACTTATCCCTGTAGTGTGGTGTGGTAATTAGGAAAAGGGGGTGCCGGCTCAAATGTCGTCCACGTCATTTGACCATGGTTCAAAGTTACCTGGTACGTCGCCAAAATCCCTCGTGTTACTGAACAGTGCGACGTTAATATTCACTCAATCACTTGAAATTCTGTTTATCAACATGATATAGAGTAATCCTTAGAATTTTCTCCTTGAAGAATACGAATAAATCGAGCAAAAAAAATATCCAGAATTTATTCAATTTTAATTTTAAAAAAAAATGATGAAAACAATTTTTCAAAAAGTGATACCGAATGCAGTAGTCCTAAGCAACTCAACTCAATCAGACACGTTAAACTTCTCTTCGCTTACAAGAAAGGTATTCAGTGTAAAGCTAGACTGTGCTTAAAAAATATTCAAGTTGCATTTTCAAGTCTGTATTTTACTATTTCAATGCATACCAGAAGATCATTTTATAGGCATACAAATGTAATAAAATAAATTATATGAATAAATTCATATTGCAAAGTCAGATTTCAAAGTAAGTCCTGAAGAAGTTTTTCAAAAAATTTATAAAAATCTAAAATTTGATAGTGCATCTAAAACAAATACAATTCAATGATAAAAGTGTAGTTTTTCCATTAAACAGCTTTTAAAAAGAATGGAAGGTTATCTATCAAATAACCAAAACCCAGTCTTTGATAATGAGTTTCTGCAAATTATCGAGAATGAAGACCTATTCTCTTTATTACAAACAAATGCTTCTGAAAATTCTCAAACCGAATTCCAGCCAACAGAAAATGTTGCATTGTTTGGACCTTCCACAGCATTACAATATAAACCACAAATGAAAGGAAATGCTATGGAATCACAAATGTACAAAGTAAGTGGACATGAAGCTTCTTCACAGTGGCAGAATCATATTCAGGCAGATCAAACCTAATTTCTTTTTTATTACAAACTAATGCTTCTGAAAATTCTGAAACTGATTTCCAGCCAACCGAAAATGTTGCATTGTTTGGACCTTCCACAGCATTACAATATAAACCACAAATGGAACGAAATGTTATGGAATCAGGAATGTACAAAGTAAGTGGAGATGAAGCTTCTTCACAGTGGCAGAAACATATTCAGGAAGATCAACCTAATTTCTATTTATTGCAAACGAATGCTTCTAAAAATTCTGAAACTTATTTCCAGCCAACCGAAAATGTTGCATTGTTTGGACCTTCCACAGCATTACAATATAAACCACAAATGGAAGGAAATGTTATGGAATCACGAATGTACAAAGTAAGTGGACATGAAGCTTCTTCACAGTGGCAGAATCATATTCAGGCAGATCAACCTAATTTCTTTTTATTACAAACAAATGCTTCTGAAAATTCTCAAACTGATTTCCAGCCAACCGAAAATGTTGCATTGTTTGGACCTTCCACAGCATTACAATATAAACCACAAATGGAAGGAAATGTTATGGAATCACGAATGTACAAAGTAAGTGGACATGAAGCTTCTTCACAGTGGCAGAATCATATTCAGGCAGATCAACCTAATTACTTTTTTTGAATGTAATTCTGAAACTGATTTACGACAAGACAGAGAAATGAAAGCATTTGATATTTCGTTTGACATTCGAAGAATACCAACAGCAAGTGAAACTATTATGGAACAGGATACTCTATCTAACGATTTCTTCACAAGTCATAGATTCATATTCAGGAGATACCTCCATCAGATTTTAATTTTCGACTCCCATAAAGAAATGAGTGTTTTAAATGACGAACTACTGGCTGAGAATTTCGGCAACTCAATTGAAAGTAATAGTGAATACGTTGTTTTAAGCAATGATATATTCAACAGAAAAATGACTTAAGCGTCGAAAATTTGAAATCTTCCAAGATTTCAAAAATTCCAACACATTTATAGAAGATTTTAACTTTCAAACTCCAGCAAAACCTGATATTGAAACAGCTTACCATTGCGACTTTTGTTTAAGTAAATTTCATAGTAATGATACGCTTTTCAAGCACAAATGTATAGATTCAAGTGACAAGTCTTTCCACCATGAAATATATGAAAGGGATTATTCTCAAATGGAACATCTCACAGATCTTAATCAGGAAATGCGTACATTCAACGGAGAAGTTTTACCAGTGTGTTGTATGTAAACAAATCTTTTTAACAACAGATTTCGAACGGCATATGCGTGAACATTCTACATCACCAATCCAGAGGGCTGCATCTAAGCATAAATTTTCAGCAAAAGAATATCTTACTCCACAGATGTGCACACATACTGAAGAGAAAACTTACCAATGTGATGTATGTAAACAAGAATTTTTTCAAAAATTTCTTCTTATTCAGCATATGCGTACGCATACTCTAAAGAAATCTTACCACTGTGTTTTATGTGATCGGAAATTTTCGAAAAACAAATATCTTACTCTGCATATGCGTACACATACCGGAGAGAAGCCTTACCAATGTGATGTTTGTAAAAAAAATTTTCAATCAAAGCAAATCTTACTCAGCACATGCGTACACATACCGGAGAGAAGCCTTACCAGTGTGATGTTTGTAAAACACAATTTTCTCGAAAAGTATTTCTTACTCAGCATATGCGTACGCATACCGGAGAGAAGCCTTACCAGTGTGATGTTTGTAATACAAAATTTCCACAAAAAGTTCATCTTACACGACATATGCGCACGCATGCCGGAGAGAAGCCTTACCAGTGTGATGTTTGTAACACAAAAGTTTCACTAAAAGCAAATCTTACCAAGCATATGCTTATACATACAGACGAGAAACCGTACGAGGGTTATTTATGTAAGCGAGCATTTTCACAAGTGGCAAGTCTTAAAAGGCATATGCATACGCATACTGCATAGAAACGATTCTAGTGTAATGTATACTAGGAAAAACTGTTCACTCTATAAGTATCTTATATTCATAGTGTTTACTAAGAGCATTTATTGTGTTACCTATGAGAAAATAATTTTTTTGCTTACATAAACTTTTTTGATGGATATACGTTTCGGAATCTATTTCTTTTATAAGACTATTCACTATCATCAAGAAACTGTATTTCTCTTCTGAAGTGTTGTGTTTTCTAAGACAAACAAAAGACATTTTGCATAACTAAAAACTACTTCATATTTTGCTACCTACAGTTTGTTCGGTATACACGTATATCTTTTAAAATATGTGACGCTCTATTTAATCAGTCTCATAATATATTTTTTACAGTGCAATACAAATTTTAAAATTTTATAAATCGTTTATTTCATAAACTCAGAAATGTATTTATATGACGTAAATTTCGTTTTATTTAAGTCTTTTAAAACTTTTTTTGCAATATTTTCCTTTTGCATATTTGTGTGTTGCAATTTTCGAAAAGATTTTGTAGCAATGCTTGTATTTGCAATTCATGAAATGTTCGTATTTTTCCTCTTAAATTGTGCTATTTTTATTGTCTGTGACTCTTCATTCATGTTCTTTGTATTAGACATTCATTATATTTAAATAATGTAATTCATATTTTTTCGCATTGATAATTTTAATAAATTTGTTAGTTTTGCTTTACGTAAATCTTTTTTTTTCTTTTGTGATATATAAAATTATATGCAAAAGTCAACATTTATCTCTATAATTTGTGTGCGGTTTATAATTAATCCCTTATCTGCTGATTAAAAGTCACGCGTTTCGCTCTCCAGTGCCACCGTTTTGTATATATGCAAGCGTATGCGATGTATTGGGAGGGAGAAGTAAGGGAATAATTAAACAAATCCTTTGAAATAATTAAATGCTTTGAAACATTGTCAAGGTAATATTTTGGCATTCAAAGGCCTTTGGAATAATTTTATGGATTGCAGTAAACCCCGAAAATATCGTTTTTCGGAAATACGTATACATACTTTCGGGAAATTTACGTACTGGCTGAGCGAGACCTTAATATACGCCGGTGCCACTTACGAAGGTCAAGTCGCAATGTAGTTTTAGCATCAAAGTATCGTATTATCGAATTCAATACATTGTTAATGTATAGAGGGGGCGAGATGAAATTTATGATTGAATGTTGGGTCACAAGTATTGAAAGTTTGAGCAGCAGTGAATTATTAACAATGCTAAAGCACTATATTATAAGAATTCTAAAGATATTAGAAATCATGAGTAGAATAAAATATTCTAGCAGGAGTCAGACTTACAAATTTAGTGTAACATGTTTCAGCAAAATGGGATGGAAATTTACAATGAATAAAAAAATGAAATTCTAAAAATATTTTCTGGAATGTGAAGGATTCCAAACGCATCAGCCTCAAGCTGCTTCACTAATTTGGAGCAAGCAAAGGAATGAATAGAATGTTTCTGGGAGAGTAAAAAATCAGAAATTGAAGAACACACAACATCAAATTGGAAGTTTTGATTTTTAAAAATGGCGAAAAATGATAGAAGTAAAATATTATTTCAAAAATAATAGTATTTTATTCCTAGTAGGGGGAGACGTAAGGAAAAATAATACTTCAATATAAAAATAATACGTATGGTTAAATCTATTATCAGTTCTATAGTAGTGAATTTAATTTGTTTTTAAGGCATAAAGTACATAATTTGAGATTGTTTTTGTGGATAAATTTACTATGGATGCAAATTTTAATTTTTCAAGCAGTTTGGGTCATTCAGTTAAGCTGCTTATAGTATAATGAAAGAATATTAAAAATGAAAAAGTAATTTTTCTTTACTTATAAAAGTTTATGCACTTATAAAAATTTCAAAGAAAATTACGAATAAATAAAAAAAGAAACGAGTGAAATGTGTTATTGCAATGTGAATTACTATAAGCAAGTGTTTCTCAAACTGTGGGGCGCAACCCCCTATGAAGGCGGGATACTTCTACGAGGGAGGGAAGCAGGAGCATATTGAAAAGTCTAAAACAAAAGATTATTTAAAAAATTAATTAACTAAAATTAAACACACGCTCAAAATACAGGGTTGCATAATAAAAAATATAATACACATGTACACTGATATAATACACATATAAATATATCAGTATTGCCCATTGTATTTAATAATTAATTTAACAATATTAAGTTAAGAACAAGTGAAATAATTACAAGTGACCCCGAGGGCTATTTATATCTAAAATTTTAATCAAAAATTAACACTTATCTTGATAACTTGTACGATTTATAATAACTCTCTTAAATGTAGATTAAAAGTTACGCGATTCGATCCCCAATTGCTCCCTTTTTAACGTAGATGCGTTTATATAATGTATTGGGGGGGGGAGGGAAAAGAAATAAATAAGCATATCCTCTAAAATTTGTAAATCGATCGCACACGTTGTGAAGGTCCTTTTATTGTATTCTAAATCTTCTAAATCGTTTTAAGAAAGCAGTGCACAGAAAAGATGGTACTTCGGAATTATGTATTTATACGTACAGCGCACTTTGGTTGAGCGAGACGTTAATATACACTGGTGAAATTTAAGAGGTTAAAGCCGTGTATTGTAGAGTTATCATTAAAGTATAGTGTTATAGATTTCAAGAGATTGTTACTGTAGAAAGGGGAGGATAGCAATGATAAGTATAATTAAATATTGGGTCGCAAATATTGAATGTTTGAGAAGCATTGACATAAGCATCCCAGAGTTGAACTATTTGAAAATGGTTCCAAATGTTGCTTGTTCACGTGCTGTGACATACTTCTAGTTAGTAGGGCTTCTTCTGTGGCGGAAAATAATACAACTGATAAGTAATATTCGGATTATAGTCCGAAAAAAATCTTAAAGTTAAATAAGATAATTAATTTATAAAATATATTGAGTATGTATTTATTTAACTTATTTTAATAACATTAAAAGATGTTTTAAAATGTATACTTTTTTATAGTAAATTTTATAATAGACAATTAAATTACGTTTCGATATTAAAAAAATTCTTGCCTACAGGTAAAAAAAATTATAGCGATGCTTTTTTAAATCTTATATTTTACTAGGCTAAATATTAATAAGAGCTTAATACTTGCTTACAACTCCAAGTTTATTCATATATTTTAAGTATACATGTCCATGAATCTATATTATTTATAATCAATATATTGAAAACAATATAAAACGGGCATAAAGGTTCTTAAGTATTTTCGGAATGAAAAAAAATTGTTTGGTTTATTACAGTTACTAAAAACTCTCAAAAGAAAACATTATATTCATGTCTACCTCCTTAAAATACAGCAATAACCACTGATTTTAAAATATGCATGAGATATACAGTATCATGTGATATAATTTCATACACACACTCATTGAATACATAAAAAATGTTTAATTCTAACAAATTTATTTCTTGTGCAAAATCAAACATTAACAAAAGATGAGAATTTTGAATTCCTTTATATAATTTAGAAGATAAATATATTTAAGGATGGTATTTACTCACACACACACATTCTACACGTACTATTTCAAATGTAATTCGAAAGCATTAGCTTAAGTAAAAGTAATTCTTAAGACAATAGTTTTTAAGGGGTTTTTTTATTATTATTATTTGCTTTTTAACGCGCTTTTATAAGTTTCCCTTGTATGCAATGGAATGAAATCGTTTTTTACCCACTTTAAAAGGTCATTAATTCGAAATTTAGTACACTTATATAAAAAACCGATGGCAATACAATAATTTTATTACTTTGATTCGTTTTCCTGATCAGGATCATCGGGAATAACGACTTCCCAATTTGGTGACTAATTCCATATACCACTTGCAGATTTTGACAACTTCTTGCATATACCATTTTCAGATTTGGCAACTAACTCCACACACCAATTCTAGGTTTGGGGACTATTTCCAGATTAAGTGACTAGAAGATTAAAGTACTACCTAAAAGCGTGTATTGTGGTTACAAATAAAACAAACAAATAACGTGTTTTTTATGTGAGGAAGTGGAGAGAGATTGTGTGTGTCAGCAATTTCTTATCATAATCTAAACAATTATTTAAATTTTCTGAAAATGGAAATAAAAAATAAAACTGGTGCATATGAAAAAAAATAATTTGTGTTATAAATACAAAATATTTTTTTTATTTTTATAAAACAATACGTTTAGAAGTAATGATACGAATTAACCTTATAACAATACGTTTAAAAGGTGTTAATACGATTCACATTTAGTTTTTCTTCTTAACACACTTTTCTTAGTTTGACCTGTTTCTGAAATATAAAGATATGCGACTAATCCAAAGCCCCGTAAATGAAGAGAACAAATATCCTTTAGACCCATTAATTAATATCCATTGAAGAGCAAGACTAATTCCAGCAGCCACATAATTCCAACTTCAAATATAAAATAAAATCTCAAAGATAAATTTAACATTGAATACATGATACTTTAAACCCAATTAAAAAACATGCTTTTTTTATAGGTGTGAATAGTAAATATTAATTTTTTAATATAAGTATAAAATGATTAACAAAAAAATTAATATCGTACATTTAAAAGCTTGGTATGTTTTGTACTATATTTTTACTCTAACTCGGCATTTCGGAATAGAACTAGTAAGACATTATAACAATTGATATAGAGCACCCCACGCATTTGCCCCAATTACGTTATAATTTTCTCGTTAATCCTTTTATTCTTATATTAAGAATCATTTTTTTTTTTACTTTTTAGTTCAATTCATTATTATAGAGTGTTTGTTAGTTTTTTTAAAACTTTAATTTATTAATCTTCTAAAAAATGTATATCTGAATGTATTTAGAATATATATTTTAGTACATAATGAATATTTACGATTTTAATAAAAATCGCGCAAACTATTTTGCTCTAAATTGTGCATTAGTATTGATTTCTTCTAGATATTGTATATCTCTTATTTACTTCGTACATAGAGTGGGTGAGAGGTTTGCTTTGACTGACATCTCACTCTAAAACCACACGAAAGCAAGTCGCGATGGACTCAGAAATTTGATTCATTAGCATAATTGGCATGTAGGTTAATATCTTGACACCTGATATAACATCGTGAGGCATTTTTGATACTATTCACTACATTGAACTTAAACAGAGATTAGATTTTCTTCAATTCATGCAATTTGAATACTCTGATTGGCTGAATTACTCGAAAAAAAGGAGGCTTAGTGAAAAATGTGTTTTCGAACAAATGTGACAGCTAAAAGAGAATAATACTATGGCATTTCTCCATGTGAAAAAGTGGAATATTTGAAGATACAGCATGTTTTTCATATTTAGCATTCTGTACGGATTCCTCAAAGTCGTTTTAAAGACAATATCTGGATCTATCTCAAAGGGCTTTTATACAGGTAGCTAAAAGCGACTAGACTCACATCTCAAGCTCAAATTAAATTCCCCCAGTTAACGAATCAGTCTTAATAAATACGACATTGCCTGAGAAAACTGCCATTTTAGGTTTAACCCGGGTTTCAAGATTTCAACGTCATTTTAACAAAAAAATTATATTTTTACCATTTCTTTCAACATAAATTGTGGAACAGTGATAGCAAATTCACTGATTGAATGACTTGAATTACAATCCAACACAGTGAATTTTTCAATTCCTACTATTAACTCACACTCCTATATATTTATTTATTTATCTTGGTGGAATTTTCAATCGTTAATAAAATACATTTTAAAGCACTCAATTGAGCTAAAATTTTATGTACAGGATTATTTTGTATGACAATACAATAACTTAATTATAATTGATAAATATTAGTTGATTAAAACTAATTTTTTAAAGAATTACAAATACTGCTTCGTTGGCGATTTAGCGACCCTTTTGGCGACTTGTATCAAAACTCAAAATGTTTTTTCTCACGTTTTAAAGCAATCAGTTGAACTAAAATTTCATATACCCAAATGTTTTGGATGGTAATACGATACTTTAATGATAATTGATAAAAATTAGTTACCACTTAATGATGTCATTATGTCATATGTATATACATATTTATATTGTTTGTAACTTTTTAACAAAAAGTAGCTAAATTAAATATTAATTTGATCTAAGCAGGAATTGACTTAAAAAATTATAATACTCGTTGTTACTGGCTCCCAAAAAACCCTGTCCAAACGTGCATTAAAATTTGAGACTTTGAGTCGCAGCAAGCTAAAATAATATTAAAACAAGATATATAATACAACCTCAGACAATAAAATTCGGTGAATAGTCCTGTGACATTAACATAGATGAAATATTAACGAAAGTTACCTTGTTGTCTTTTGAAATAATCACCTCCCATAGCTATGCACCGGTGAGATCTGCTTTACATGTCCTAGAAATTGTGCAATTGTCTTCCTTTGCCATGGAGTTCAAAACCCTCGTCACGTTTTGTAGGATGTTAGGAATAGAGTCAATATCAACAACACAATTTTTTCATCCGTAATTTTTGGGTAACGATTTGTTGTACGGATTCACAGTTAATCTGCAGTTCATCAGCTATCATGCCTACAGTTAATGGACCATTTTCAGTAATTAATTTCCTCACTTTCTCAATGTTTTCGTCACTGACGGAGGTTGCCAGCCTTTCGCTACAGGGGCTGTCAGAAACACTTTCCGTACTTTTCGAAAATGGGTGAACTACCTGTGCACACATCGTTTCGACGGTGCTTGATTTTCAGTAACACATACCAGAAACGCATGTTTCTTTTAGTGTCTTATTTTTTTCTGTTTTCAGTTAAGAACTAACGTACGAAGCAAGCACTTTGTAAAAAAGCTCTTACACGGAACACAAATGAGTCTCACCTGAACAACGAGGGAAGGGGCTGATGGCCAAAACCTGCCGCTACACATGTAAAGTGTTTTGTCTCACCAGTTTTGCCAGATATATCAGTGAGTTCGAAAGTCTTGTGGATTGACTCACGAGTGCAGGGAAATGGATAATATTTCCCTCCCCATCAGTTAAATGCTAAATTGTGGAGGTGGAGATAGGTGGTGTCGCCACCTATCGTCCCTTCGGAGATTTTCAACAATAGACATAAACAGCAAACAATAGACATAATTAGAGTCTTGAGAGAAACACATATTTTTTACAAAATATCTCAAATCAAATTATAATTGTATCAATTACGTTGAATTTAGAAGGTATTAATTCTTTTAATGTAATCGGACTCTCCCTCTCTCTGTCTTAAAAATGGATCGATTCATTATAAAACATTTCCATCAATATCTGCACGAGGTATTTAAAACATACAAATATGTCCAAGTTTGGGAAACTGTAAAAATGAAAGAGTTAAATGAAGAAGGAACCGCGATATTTTTGATGCTTAACAATGATTGTTCATCAGCAAAATAGAAGCTTAATAGGAAGATAGACGGGGCTATTTAGACTGCAGCAAATAAAATTATATGAATGCGCATTGGTGATTTTGGCTATTTGTCTAATCAATGAATTTGTGCATATTTAAACTGTTATCTAAGTATTGATTATGCCTTGAAGAAAACAGATCAATGTGTATTTAAAAAACATTGAAGAAATGAAAGAAAATAAAGATTCCAGTTATACAGTGTGTAATTTCCAAACTGTGGAATTGATATCAGTCCAGAGGCCTAATAGTGATGACACCCTTTAAAATAAACAACAAATAGGTAACATTGATTTATATCGTAATTGCGGGACTCAGACCAGCAATGTGTTCCAAATTGGTAAGTAAAAAATTATGGCATTCACAGAAACTGTATTTTCTAAGCTAACATTTAACAATACTCCAGGAGAGTAGCCTATATGCCACATATTGAGCTATTACTGAGTCATTGACTTGCATGTAAATAAGACATGTTGTCCTTGGTGTCGAGAACATCGAAACTGAGCAAACAAGCCTGTGTATGACTGATTTTTTTTCTATGAATCCCGATTAAATTTACAGGGAGATTTTCTTCTCGGCATAATCTCTAGACAGAAAGTGAAATTACATTACTTCACTAGTAACATAACATCACAGAATTATATCATTTCCACCGCAGTATAGTTTTTGTGTAGGTGAGCATAACGTCTGCTCGACGACGTTTTTAAATAAATCTGTATTGGTGGAACAAAGTATAGCGGTAGGATTCTGAAATTTCATATTCAACTTTTCTGAAATGCTACGGGACAACAGTTTTCATTCATCAGCGACAACACTTCATTACGTTATCCTTTAATAGAGGAAGGCAAGATTCCTAACAATTGAGTAAGCACATACAAATAACAGCAAGATTACTAAACTTAAATTCAATTAAGAATGCTTGGGCTATATTTGGAAAAAAGTATTCATCTCATCAACCTCCACTAAGAAATATTGCTGAGCTCAAAACCGTTCAGTTTTAGAAATGGCAGAATCTGTAATCATAGTAAGATTATAATTCGTAATATGAAACATCGCTCAGGTATTTGTATTGCAGTAAGAAATATTACTCTTCCTGTAAACCATTTTTAGCACTTTTTTTGCTTTCTTTCAAAACTCAAACTTCTTTCTTTTACCTCATTTATTTCATTAGAATAAATCAAGCCTAATTGTAACTTCATTTGTCCGTTTATTTTTATTGGCTTTCTTAATTAATCCAATTTTTCTGAAAAGTTCATTATCTTGCACTCTATTTAAAAAATAATTACTACGTTTCGAATTTATATCAAGCATGTTTTAGTCACTATTGTTTAAACGCTTCAGTTTTAACTCACTTTTCATTCTTCATTTTTGATTTTCAGTATGTCATTGATAATAAAAGGGTGTTTCTCTGTAAAGAACACAAGTTGTACCTAAAATTAATGGAAATAATCAGGATAAACCGTTTTGAATGAGCTTCATTTCGAAAAGAAGTTTACTGTCCAAACTAAGGAAAATAGAATTTGAAAATAAGAACAGTAGATTGCAAAATAGTCTATAATTTATTAAATTAATTAAATTTTTCCCATTTTACTTGTGTCAAAATGAAAAAAAATACATGCTTAATGAGTAGCTGCTTTTGACTACTATGGCCATTTAATGGTTAAGAAGTTTAAGTTTGTGTTTCATCGGTATTTTAAAACATATGTAATAAACGCCTATGAGCATAAACGCCGGAATTCATTTTGTATTCTACAGAACGAATAAAAACTTATACTTTTACTTTTTATTTTGAATAAAATTGGTCTACTGGCTTATGAACTGTTTGCTAGTAGTTATGAAACACTAATGCATGACTCAGATCGATTGAAGAGATAATTAAGCAATCCATCCAGAAGAAATATTACAATGGGAAATAAAAATTGAAAATGTAGCGTCTACGTGTATTTCTTGAAGGATTTGTTGTTGGGTATTCCATTGTTTTAAAAATATTTAATTTGAAACAAGATATAAAATTCATAAAAAAATTTTATGGGGATCATTCTACATCCCTCACACATTAAATATTATGGGTCTATAAATTTTATACAAATGGACATTCCCTCTATAAACGTACTAAATATTTTATCCCTCAATAGATTATTTAAATCTATTGACTCTTGAAACATGTTAAAATGAATACATGATTTAAGAAATTATCTATGAGATGTGTAAATATAAGAGTAGAAATTACATTTAAAGTACCCCTTTTCAAAAAGTTTGATTAAATAAACCACTCGTCAAAACGACTTGTAATTTGTTCTGAACATGCGTGAAGCAAAGAAAAAGTGTTTGAGAAAACACAATTGCCGAATATGAATTACTGCTCAAATCAACCCTTGCTTCTTCACTTCACAAAAGTCACAACTTTCTATGGGCTTACGGCAATCGTTGTCATTGGGTAATTCTTTTTTGAGAAGAAAGATCTTGTTTTGCAAGTTACCTATGTACTCGAAGAAGAACGGTGTGAATCTCTTTTTTGCTCATTCCGATCAGTCCAGATTTTCAACAGCCTGCAAATAAATATAATTGGTCAAATGACTTGCCACCTATCAATTATATTGATATTCATCCTTCCATAAACTGCTACTATAGAAAATATCTATAAATATCTTAGAAAAAGTGTTTGTCAAATTACTCTTCACTATTGTTGAAACCCAGTGGCTGAATGGTTAATCAATGGCCCTTCCACACTACAGGTTTGAGGTTCAAACCCCGGTCTGGGCTAGGCTGACTCAGCATTTTATCTCTTCAGTGGGTCGATAAAATAAGTACCAAGCTTGCTTGCGAACTTAACAATGGGAGTTTCGCGTCAGGCTGACCACCTGACCGGAACATCTGCTCATGCACCTAAGGGCCCAAGGTCGCATGTAAAGAGTTGGGCACAATAGACCGTGGCCCTCATGGTCTTTCACGTCACTGAGTTAAGATAATCGTCTCTATTATTTAAAGTTAATATTGTTTTGATTTTATGAATCTAATTGTTCTTTTTTGATGTCAACAACAGAAGCTGTTAGTTCAAAATACGGAAGAATGAAACGTGAGAATATCTGAAATTGTAAGTTGTTTGGAAATTTTTTTATATATTTGATATTGTATCAAACAGAAGTGTATTAAAAATATATAAAGCAGATTCAAATAATGATAGCAACAAAACTTCATCTAAGGGACATAGATCCAAGAAAATGACAAAATGTTATGAGAGAAAATTGAAGCGGACTGTGAAGAAATATAAGAAAAGTGGAATATGAACAACTCTGCTAATCACAAAGAGGTTCAGTTTAAACTTGGAAAAAAGATTTCTCACCGAACAATATAAAGCTAGCTTAATTTTCTTGGGTTATAATGTCGACGACCAACTGAAAACCCTATTCATCAGCTTTAAATCGAAAAATTCGTTATGTTTGCGCTAAAGAATATAAAATCTGGGATAAAGTGGGTCAAGCTGTATATATATATATATATAGACCAATGAGAGTCGTTTTACCCTTTTTAGAAATAATGTAAGTTCGTTCGGAACAACATAGACCTCTTCCTCCAAATCGCATGCAACCTGTCTAGTCTGCAGGTAAAGGATTAATGATCTGGGAAGCATTTGGTTAGAATGGAATCTCGGTCCCCTTATCACTTATAAAGAGTAACAGAACATGAAATGGGATCTTATCTAGTTTAGAAAATTATGTTAAACTATTAATGGAAGATTTTTTTTCAGATGGTGACGGAATAAATCCGGACGACGTTGCGACTCCCATCGCGACCAAACTCTATAGACCTATTTAAACATAACCATGGTGTATTTCATCATCTGAAATGTCTATCAAAAACTCCAGAACTAGAATAAAATAAAAATATCAATTCATAAAGCATGGTCTGAAATAACTGTAGAAACATCAGAAGCTTTCTACATCAGTCCCGCGACGAGTTAATGCTTTTTACAAACCAAAAGAAGGAAGTATCCAGTATTAGATGAGGTGCAAATCAGTTGGCCAGTATGTTTATGTGTCGCATAATATTTATGCAAGATGGTCCAGTCCCACATTATAGGACGAATGAAGCATTTAGAGAATATCCGTTTCAGATATAACAGAATTATTATGCATCCCTTTCCAAGAGTATGGTCATCACGATCACTTGACCTGGAATCCTCGTGAATATGGCTCTTGAATTTCCTGGAAGAAGGCTGTATACAATACTCCGCTTGTGGACTTAACAAAAAAAGAAGACACACATTGTGGCTTCTATAACTCACCATTGATAAACTCTAACTTATTTAAACTCTAACTTAAATTTATTTAATGACTGTTTTAGTGAGATAGAGGAAGAGAGGAAGAGGGAGACATCTGTTTAGTATCTAATTCTGCACAATTAACTGAATCAAGAAAGTTTATTTCTTCATACTTTTTTCCCCTTATACATTGTTGTCTAAGTAAAATGAGGAACAGGTTGGATTTGTGAAGAGTATTTTATGTTTTTGAACCAAGCCTGAGTATAATGCTTTACACTAAAAATTGCTATTTTGAAAAAAATCTGAAAATTATTTGGCACGTTAGAAAGAATTTTATAAATCAATTTTTTATTTCTAGAAAACAAAAGACATTTTTTTTACATGACAAAATATTTATTTATGCTTAAATCTTTAAATAAATTAGTTTTAATCGTTTGTAGTTAGCATTTCTATATGTTAAATAATTTGAAAAGATTTTATAGGATCTTTTGTTCCTTGTATTTGGTTATTTAAATTATAGTCTTGTTCATTGTGTGCTTATTTTTTATATACTCTTGTTTTTCTCTAAATACATTAGTGATCTACAGGTATTTAACTAGTGTAAAACTAATTTTGTTTTTTTGTGCTTTGATAATTCAATTAAATGTATGAATATTACTTTGTATAATCTTTATTTCGTCTTTCAATTTTTCATAAATATTTTTTTAAGAATCAAATATTGCCTCATAAAAATAAAATATTTCGTCTCGGTTTCAAAGTGAAAAAATTACAAATTAAACTTACAGTCTTCTCAAACTTTTTGCAAATTTCAGTAAATATTAATTCTAGAAAAAAATTTCGGTAATGAGAGATCTATTTATGCTTTTTTTCATGGATATTTTATTTATATTTATTCTTTATAAGAACGCATTTATGTCTTAAACGTTTAGATTTTTTTATTATGCATATGTAATTTCTTTCGAAAACTGCGATAGGTTTTAACTAAAACGTTTTTATTAAAAAACATCATGTTTGTCTATTTTAAATCTGTGTTTCTGCAATACACTATTCAGATTGAATTATTTGGAGTTCTTTATTACAGAACTGAACCCTCTTTCTTCAAAACAGTACGAGAGCTATTAACAATCTACCAAATTGTTTTCTTTCGAGTTCAGGTTATGAGGACTATAGGCATTTGAGCTGACACTCTCAAATTTCACCACGTCTCGAAAGAGATAATTTGGAGACTCAAACGTTCAGTTTCAAACTCTCTTTAAATGAATGATCAATTGAAGGTGGTTTTTGCAGAGGGTCGATTGTTTCTTAAACCAACTGTTGGCAGTTGTTTGGGTTTTACAACTTATTCAAACCATAATATGAAACAAGACTAAACAAGCATTAAAAATTTACTCTTTCAACCGTAGAACAATGCGGGAACTTTGACTTTTGATACATTTAACGTACAACGAAACTTCTAAGGCAGTTATTCACAACTTTGTTTCTTTTGTGCAGAACACTGACTCATTTGAAAATTTTTCGACAGACTCTAACAATATAATAAGTTTAAAAGGATTTTACTTATTTGTAATACACCTTTCCACATATCAATGAAAGAATAAGTTAAATATACCATGAATACTATTAAATTACGTATATGAAGATACTGCTTTAAATCGTAAAGAGCACCTGTCTTAGTTTATTAAAGCACCTGTATAAAGAATTAGGGGTTTAGAGAGGAAATCTCTTCAGTGCTTATTGGAATATGCCTGTTAGTTTTAACCTTTTGTGACTAATTAGACCTTTACTAAAAAAATTGTACATAAATGATCCTTTTCATTTGCAAATGATTCCGGATTCCTCTAGCATACTGTGAATTTGCACAGGAAAAGCTCATATCTTAAGAACTCTGTGTATTAAATGAAAACTTTAAGAGGACTTGTTACCTTTTGAACAACTTTTTTTTATTTATGTATTTAAAAATTATATTTTATCAATTTTTATCATGTTTATATTTCAGAAACTGTTACGAAATGAAATTTTGTACATATTATTCACCCATCGAAGAATTTTGTAAACTCTAAACCGTTCGAGAAACATGGGTTTTCTAATTCCCAGCATCCAATGGACATTGTTTGGCTTTGAGATTTACCTATGCTCATCATGAAAACCAAACGAATTTGGAATTGAAGCCTTTTGAATGTTATTGGAGATTCTGACGATATCACTGGAATACGTGGCCTAAAACATGATTTCTCTTTTAAACGTTACATCTGAAATGTTTTCTTTAATAAGTTTCCCGGTAATTCTTTTGATGACCAAACGTGTACCGTTTCATAATCTTGGAGGATTTAAGTTACGCAGCAGAATAACCAGTGAACCAATTTTTAACCGAAACTTGTGTGGTGGCATTCCTCATATCTGCACAGAATACAAAACTTTAGTTGGAAAATTTGCGGCATTGTTTTCATCAACAATAGTGTCAATTAATTTTAAACACAATGCTTCCACTGACATCATCTCTAAATCTAGAAGTTTATTTCGTTAGTAGCGACATGTTTTTCCGAGTAAGAACAGGACTATACAATTCCAATAATTGTCTAGATAATTATGTAGTATATCCGGGAAGACACTCTCAATCAGTTCCTTTTTTCCTAAATAACAACACAGAAATTATCTGATTTTGCGTGCCGATTTGCGCCGATGGATCATCTTGTAATTTTACTGGAATGTATATGGTGATTTAAAGTTTTTCAACGTTTCGGCATGAAAACGATTGTTTTAAACATGCGTTACTCTCTTTAGCAAAAGTACACCGTAGAATGACTCGCAATGCTCGTTGCAGATCACCAGACAGTAAAACAACAGCACCACCGAATATCTTTTCTTTACCGCTTAAGTTCTGTGAAATGCTTCAAGTGACTGTTTATGGTAATGTATACTCATCCTTGATTATGATTGTGAACTCATTTTTTCAGTGGTACACATCGTGTCTGGTTTATAACGCATGCCTAAAGTTAACCTGAAGGCGGAATGTGTCATTTGTCCACCACCTAACATCGTGAATACAATGCCTGAAACAGCAATTGCCAACACAATTTTCTATTGTAATCGGGTTTTTACAAGGCTGTGCCAGCAAATTTAGTTCCTACAGTATGTCCGTACAGAATATCCCAACGCGGGAGTCAAACGCAAAGCCTGACATTGTCTGGCATTGTTCGACATTACGGCAATATCGAGTAACGTTAAATTAGGTTTTGAAATCCAAATCCAGATTCTCTTTTCCCATCCTGTGATGCCACCGGTGCCCCCTTTCGTTACATCTACACCGGCTTGTTCATTTTACGAAGGAGGCATTATGGTCGTCTGGCTTTATCGGCAAAGTTTTTAAAATCCAATTTCGGATATTTTTGTACCCCACCCAGAAAAGAACCAGGTACACACTTTTCACACCCAAAAAATTTGGAGGTAAGCCCCTGCCACACGATTCGCCTAACATTTGGACGTCTGGCATTGTTTGACATAGAAGTGTGTTTTTTTTATTGGATGGGAATGTTTTGTTTAGTGGCCCCTAAATTCTTCTATGACCCACAATTTGCATCCCCCGTTCTGTGAGTTAGTTCAGTACCATTCCTGCGAATATTACGGTCGTTCGACATTATCCCGATAAAAAATGCGAATTCCAAATACTCAATCTAGGATTCTCATCATACACCCAAAAACGCAAAAGAGTATGACTTTGATGTCCCAGTGCATGCATGCTCAGACGCTAGAGAGAAGCAAAATCTGGACGTGGGACTCGAATGCAAAGCTTTTCTAAACTATTTCAGCAATATACGACAAAATTACTGGAGGTACTGAAATCTGATATCGGATTTTCGTTTCGCCCTTAGATGTAAACAAAGACTACTTTCGGCACCCTGAGCCTTTTGTCCCTGGTAAGCGGTATTAAGGGTCATCCGGCATCATCCGGCAAACTAACAAGAATGTCTAGAATTCGATTTTAGATCCTCATTCACCTTCCTAAAATACATAAGAAAACATTTTTTCGCTCTAAGACTTTTAGGGTACGCTCCTGCCATGGTTCGCGTAATAAACGGTCTACCGGCATTATCAGGCAATGTTACGGCAATTTCCAAAATTCAATTTCAGATTCTCGTTGACCATCATGAATACACCTGAAACAAACTTTTTATACTCTAAGATATTTAGGGTGAGCTCCTGCCATGGTTTACGTAATAGACGGTCGTCCGGAATTATCTTGCAAAATTACGGTAGTTTTTCAGAAAGAATATTTGATTTGGTTTGCCCTTTTTGAAATACATTTGGGACCACATTTTCGCCCACTAATTCTTTCCAGTTTAGCTCCTGCCACGGAGTGTCTGAAATACGGCCTACAACCATTTTCTGGCACAGTTACAGGTATTATTGGAAACCGATTCAAAATTCGAATTCCGCGTCCTAACATATACTAGGCAGTCACTTTTCGCACATTTTGGTCAACAAAATCCGCTTCTAAAGTTGCACTCACATTGCAACATTTTGCCAATTTTTCCGTTTCCCGGATTCTTCACATTACCGGCAATAAAAAAATTATGACGTCATTAATTGAAGTTAAAACCATTCTATATTTTAAGTAGGATGAAATGACACACAATAGGAAAAATTATATTTTAATCTGTTGAGTAGTTTTGGAGTTCATCTCGGACAAACACTGTGACACGTGTTATTTATCTATTTTAATAAAGAAGGCTTTAAGCGTGTGTGTGTTTCACCTCTACAGCCCACATTAAGCAACCCAGAAGTATGAAACTTGGCACATAATTATTCTAGGTCCTTATGATGTGCACTACGAAGAGTTTTTTCGGAATTCAATTTAGATTTTTTAAAATTAAATTTTTCAGTGATTTTTTTCCATTTTTTTTTTCAACAACTGGGTTCTTAGTTAGCTGTTTTGGGAACAGTCTCTTTTGTTTTGCTTATCCATTTGATTTTTCCGAATCATATTTACATTCAACGTATATATATTTTATACTTTTAAATTTAAAAAAAAAGTAATTTAATTAATCTTATAATTTCTACTATAATTTAGGTTACTTCATATTTATTTGTTTATATTATTCATGTTTAATTTTTTTATATTTAAAAATTTCCTTCAAAATTTCTGTATTCTGTATTTTTATGTTTAATGCAATATAGATGTTAGACAGAATATCATCCTTTCGTTGTATAATATCAATTCAATGCTTTATTACAATGTAGGCTTATTTTATCTATTGTTTAAAATTTTATTTCGTTCTAATTTTATTTTTTTCCTGTTAAAGGCTTCCTAATATATGTTATTTATGATAATATTTTAGGGAAATGGTTTATGACATGTTTTCCTTTGGTTTATCTATTTCAGATTATTTCACTCATAGTTCCCATAGCAGAAACATACTACTGTTATTATTATCTGTTATAATTTTTATTTATATTTTCATTCATTCATTTCTATTTACCTTTTTAGCGTGTTAATTTTCTCCTTTGCATTCCTATATATGTTATAGTGAATTTATTCTTTTCTGTGAAGCGAAATTGCCATATGAACACTCATTAAAAAATTATTTTTAAATTTTAGGTCACGGCTCTGCAATGACTCTACCCTCTTTAAAATATATTATGTTTTGCAAAAAAGCTCAATTTTATACATTGCGCTACAGGGACACAATGAACGATTTTTCTTTTTTTATATGCTGTTGGACTATTATTTTTTTTTTTTTTCTGATTGGATTATCTTTTTGACCAGCAGCTGCTGCACCTAGGGCCTTTCCCCGGAAGTTAGTTTTAACTGTGTAAACAATAGAAAACAAACGTGCATACATTAATTTATCATGTAACTATTTAAATTGCGATGCACCAAATTATTAATGAATTGCACGCGTTTTTATTCAACATTGTCTATATTAAACTACTAATAAAACAAACAGTTTGTGTGTTTCAGCAGTACCGGCATAACTAAGAAACTCACAAGTCGTAAACTTAGCATGTAGAAGCTCTAAGTTGTTTTCCTGAACACCTCGAAGAGTTTTTTTTTCGAGATTCACTTAGAATTTTTGAAAATGTAATTTTTAAGCGATTTTTCAGCAAATATATATAGGAGATATGATATCATCATACGTGTCAAGTCAACTTTGCGAATATTAATGTTCAAAGCAGTTTTGGGGGGTATTTTAGAACATTTTACTGTTAAATTTTTATTTATAGTTTTGTTTTAGTTCTTTGTGGTGGAAATACATTCGTTTTTCGAAACAGTTGTCGTAAAAAAATGTTCTTTCTAAATTTCATTTTTTGGATTTGCAACACAAATATGATAACATTAGATTTCCCATGTCTTAGGATATGAATTGTTTTGTATTAAATTAATACTATAATTTTTATTTTATTGTCACACAGTTTTATGTTTGTTTATTTTCTTAACTGTACTTGTTTCTTGTTTATTGTAGTTTAAATTATATGATACCGTGACTCAAGTTTTTAAGTCAAAAAATGATTTGTAAAGCTTTTGTATACAGAACCTTAGATAATGTGATACTTATGTATTAGCGTCACCACAGGAAAATTGGTGCCATGCGAATCACACCTTCATACCATTTGGCTGCGGTGACGATTATGCGTTAGTACTGATAATAATTACTTATTTTTTAACACAAATATCAGTGGATTATTTTAGACAATGAAATTCACTTCTTACTTGCTTTTATTCTTATGTTCAAAAATAATAATAATCTGTTACAAAAAAACTTTGTTGCTTTTCTTTGTTCAACGAAAAATTTAAAATCTTGCTTATTGTAACAATAAAGTTGAAATTCCTAGCTAGCAGAATAACAAAAAGACAATATAGTAATAAATTTAACTAATGGAAAAACAGATTATTGCTGAAATAAAACCATTTTTTCAAGAATTCATTAACGCAGTACTTTTTTTTAAAAAAAAGATGTTACCGATGAGTTAAATTTGGAAATTGTAACTTAAAAATTAATCCCTTAAAAACATTTAAACTTTAATAAAAACATTTACAAACACAAGTTTATTCTAAGCGAAGATCAAAGTTGCTAACTTGGAGAGTTATTTTGAATGTTCACATTGGTCCGATGAAACGGAAGTACCAACATTTCATCCCATTCCATCCGTATTTTTATCACCGCAGCCAAAGTGGCACTTTTTTTCAAAAAAAATTGGCTGATTTATTTTGTTTCTTTTTCATGTAAAATACATAGGAATATTGTTTTGATATCACAAATTTTGCTGAGGTGACGCCGATACGTAAGTACCTTTTCCTGTATTGTCAAATTTCATTGTAATAAAAGGTAGAAAAATGTAACAAAGAAACGACAAGTAAAACTAATTGCAATAAACAGATTGCCAATATTGTGCGATTTAAGTTCAATTTTTTTTTAAGTCCAAGATTTTTTTACATGTTTTTTTATTATCAATCTAGGGTTGTGCTCGGGCTACAATTTATCTGATTTTGATATCAAGGTAGTAAGCCCCAAAGTAAGTAAAGCTTGAAATTAAATCATTGCCTGAATATCGGTACACTTTAGCGTTAAGTCTTACCTACTTCCAACCTAATAGCGTGACAATTTGGTCTGGAAAAGCTTATTGTTCTTCTTTTATTGGCTAATCCCATGTTTCATCAGTTGCAAAATAGTACAAAACTATAGCTGGCTAGCCATTATCCACCCGCTTCATTGTGTATTTCACGATGTTGTATAAATAAATACTGTGTATGTATTAATAAATTTTTGATATCTAGCATTAAGAATTTGATTCTATTGAAAAATATATTAATAGCTGTAACACTCGCCTCTTGATATAAAAAGGTCAAAATTAAGAATTTCTAATATCTAAAATAGAAGTAGAGAGAGAAAGATTTTTTGCGCTGGCTTAACCAAATTATCAAGTGAATTTCCACAAAAGCAATTTTAAATGGATCTCTACGTCGTAAAATAAATATATGTGCTAAATTTCAAGTCTAAATCTAATAGAGCCCAAATAGATTTTTTAACATCAATTCATCCGGAGAATTCTTGGCGGATTTTGATTCAACAAAAGAGGCATGCAAACAAAATTTTATTTTTGTGGTCCAGTAGTGATAAAATTATTTATTTTGATATAAGGATCACACAATTTGTTACTACCAAACATGCATAATAAAATCATTAAAAAAAATGTGCGTCAAAAAATTTATTTATTACTATGTTCTCTTTTTGTTATATTGCTAGCTAGGATTTTCAATTTCATTGTTACAATAAGCAAGATTTAGAATTTGTCATCGAATAAAGACAAACAATAAAGTTTTTTGTAACAGATTATTATTATTTTTGAACATAAGAATAAAAGCAGATAAGAAGTGAATTTCATTGTCTAAAATAATCCACTGACATTTGTGTTAAAGAATCAGTAATTATTATCAGAATTTACGTATAATCGTCACCGCAGCCAAATTGACACCTCATGAATCGCGCGATTTTCCGCCAAATTCTGACTGATTTTATATAAAATATGTTAGAATCATTGTTGCTTTTGTATCAAGGTGTGATTCGCTTTGCGTCAATTTTGCTGTGGTGATGCTAATATATAACTACCACATTATCTCAGCTTCTGTTAACAAAAAGCATCACAAATCATTTTTGACTTAAAAACTTAAGTCAAGGTATCATATAATTAAAACTACAATAAGCAAGAAAAAATTATATTATTGTATAACCTATATTATTGTAAAGTTTCATTAAAATCCGTTCCATTGTTTATGAATGAAAGATTAACAAACATGCATACAAACTTTTGCAATTATAATATTAGGGTAACAAAAGAAAATGGAACTCAATGCAAAAATTATTGGATTATAAGATTTGTAGATATCGTGATTTAAGTCATATTTTTAGGTATTAACCTATTAGTGTCCACAAACAAATTGACGCCACACGAACATTCCGTGTTATCAAAACAACAAAGATTTTTATATGAAAGAAAAATTTTGTAAGATTTTAGTGGGAAATTGCACAGTTCGCCTGGTGCCAATTTAAATGCAGTGATGCCAATAGATAAGAATACAAATGCTAATGCAATTTTTATTTACGTCTAAAGATTTTCTGAGCTGTTTATGGTAATTTGATCAAAATCAGACTATGGATGGGATTGAATGCTCAAAATTAATTATTTTTTGCAATTTAAAATTCAGAGTTAATGCATTTTTTGTCGTGTTTGCATTATGATTTAACTTTCTTCCATAATCTGTTCTTCATATATATTTTTAAAGATTCTATGAATGTACATTTCTATGACATTTTCTTCGGTTGAAAAAAAAAGATTATTGTTTTTCTTTCTTCATCAGCAGATGATGATCAATGTTGAATATCATAAAAAATATGCATAGTTGTTTACACTCGTACTCCAATGGTGAAATGAATAAAAAAGAGACAATATCGAACAATTTGACGCTAAAAAAAACAATGCAAAGACAACTATCAGATTACGATAAAATCGGGCGTATAATGCTGACCTATACTTTTGAGCTGCATTTTTAAGTGTTTGTTAAGCTCGCCATATAACGCAGACCCTCTTTTGTATGCAGAGACCTGAAATGTACATATGCAATCTTTCATGTTTTGAATTAATTTATTTGAGGTATTATTTAAAGGTATAGAAAAAAATAGTATACATCTATATAGAATAACAAATCTTAAAGTTCATAAGGGATGTGTCATTTCTTTTAAATAAACAGTATTTCGATATTTCTATACTCATCTTTTTATGTTTTTAAAGCTTTTGAAACCCTAAATTTCAATTTAATTTTTTATGCTGAAAGTGGGCGTTATACGCCGGATTTTACGGTATTTAAGATTTTCTGAGATTTTGTTGTTGTTCAAAACTGTTAGTGGAATAATTGCTTAATGTTCCTTCTGACAAATCTGCTCTTCATGTAGTTTTTAGCTAATTGTACATATGCATTGTATACCTTTTTTACATATCAATACATTGCTATAATATTTTCTGTCGTTGAAAATAAAGATTTTTCTACTCTTCCTTCATCAGCTAATTCATTGTTTTCATCTTTGTAGAAAAATATTAATTGAAGTATAAATGAGAAAATGACACTTAATTCAAACTAACTGCTATCGACAAATTGGTAATATTGTTAACCATGTTTTTTGTATTTCACAGTTTATGGCCTTATGATCTATATGACCGATAAGATCTCATCTTTGTTTTAAATTTAAAAAAATCAGAATTTTTTTAACAAAAAGCTATTTGCTGATCTAGCATACAACTATGATATATTTGCTGACATTGAAACAATATTTTTCATATTTTGTTCTGTATTTCTTTAAGTTCAATGTGAACCTGATTTTTTTGTCTCGACTTAACTTTCCTTCTGGCAATATATAAATCAATCATTTGTGATAAAAAAGTTTTAGCTCAAAATATATGCAGCTTGAAAAGATTTTCTCATATCTCCTTTTGGATTTTTTTAAAATTCTGTGTTGATATGATTTTACATCTAATGGTTTAATGTAACTTCTGATAATCTTAACCTCATGCAGTTTTATGGGGATGGTATACATATTTTAAATATTATCATACTGCCCATATAGGATATATATATTTCAGTTATCACTATAGTTATTTATGATTGTATGTACTCATTTGTTTGTGCTCTTTGTAATAGAATTACAATTGTTAATAGAAATATTGCGAAAAAGTATTTGAAAAATTAATTTTTTAGCAACATGTTTTATTGTTTGTATCATTCAGTACTGTTGTTGCTTTTGTATTATTTCAAAAGAAACTTCTATTTTAGATAAATTTTTTATTTTAGATCACATTAACTTAATTTTTATAGTATTGAATTATAACTAATATTTTATATTAGGTATATTACATAGATGTTAGATAGTATTACACCATCCCTCAGGTAATACTAATTTATTTTTTTCCTGTGGATGGCGTCCTAATATTTCTTATTAATGCTCTTATTTTGTTAATGTTTATTATCATTAATTTTTCTTTCAGTTTATCTATTTCAGGTTATTTCACCCATAGTTCAATAGCAGAAACTTAATACTGCTATTACTTTTCTAACATAATTTTTATTTCTATTTACATTCATTCATTTCTGTTTACTTAAAAGCTTGCTAAAATTCTCACATTGAAATATTAGTTTTTGTTAATTTATTATTTAATTTGAGACTTAATATAGAAAAAGTACTTTATAATTAATATAATAAAAGTAATATATATCTTGTATATTGATTTAATAATTTAAATATCTTTTTAAATATTAAATATGTCTTTATCAATAAACGAGATTTTCTTTTACAGTTATTTATTAAAATAACGGTGTCACAACTAATTGCTCAATGAACAGTTTTTAATCAATATTTTTTACTTCAAAACCTGAAAAGGAAATTATTGTTATATAACGATTGTTTGAGTAAATGAAAATATCAAACCCCTTTTTATTATTTTAAGCTATAAGAAAAAAATTATTGCTAACATAATGAATATGTTAGATTTGTATAATATACTTTTTTCGTCAGATACATGTTTGGATAAACATAGTGGAAAGAAAAACTACAAAATTGTAATAAAATACTAAATTATTTTTATCAGACAGTAATCTTTTGTTTTTGAATGATTTTAGTGAATGTAAAAAAAAGGAATATAGGCTTTTCACCATATATATATATATATATATATATATATATATATATATATATATATATATATATATATACTGTTTTTTTATTCTTACATATGTTTAATCAAACATTCAAACGATCAGAAGAAAAAATCATTTCAATAGCAATCTGTATGATTTTTAATTTATCATTTATAAATAATGAGGGGATAGTTTTACACTCAAAAAAGCCACTGTAATGCCAGGCTCTAGAGAAATAAAAGAATCGTGTCTACCAATGGAAAGCTGTGGAAGAAATTTCGAAAAAGGGAATTGTAATGACGTTAATTTCAGGAATCATGCACACACAAGAGGAAGTGCTAACAGCTAGAGGAGAAGGGGAATTTACATGACAATATGTTATACATTCAAAAATGTTCGTGCAACGCAGGGGGTATCTGAAGAGGAATGAAGGTAAAAAAATTTTCGAAAAAAGGAATTTGACTGACATTATTATATCAATCACTCGCATCGAATGAATGAAAGAGAAAATTAAGTTACACACACATCTGTAAAAGTCCAGGCTTAAGTTTAGGGAAAAGAAACAAACAAGTCAAAGCAGTTTCAAAAAAGAATAATGGAAGTACTGATTTTGTGAAGAGAAGGAAAAATTTATAAAAGTAGAGAAGTCCCATGCAACGCCGGGCTATGCTGCTAGTATTGTATACATAAAGATTTATATCCTAGGGTATCCCTAATGAATCTCTGATTGCTTCGTTACTCCGTGCACTGTTTCATTTTGATATGGCTCTGTTTATCTTTTCCCAACGCAAACACATTTCCCTACACATTTAAACATTGTGAAATGAAGAAGCGGATATCTTAGCTGACCACCCTTCACAGTACTGCTTTGACTTCAACATCACATTAAGCCTCGAGAGATTTAAAGCGAGTCAGTTTCTTTACCCGGAACAACTTGCTCGAAAAATTATCCTCATTCACGAGTTCATTGGAACACAACTTAGAAAAAACAGTTAATTTGATTTTGGAGCAAATTCTTTACAGAAACAGCGAGTTCACTAATTTGAGAGCCATTTTCTTTTGGTGCTATCGAGTCATGCTACTGCTAATAAATCTTAACGCTTGAATTGTTATTCATTCAA
>BMAU01002525.1:0-66799 GCA_019973935.1 Trichonephila clavipes
CTATAATCACATGTTATACAATGTAACACAAAAAAATACATTTATTCACAATGTACTATTGTAATAAACAAACTAATATTTTTAATCTTAATGAAACAAAGTCTTATTCTCTAAAAAAAATAATTTTCTGCAAAATTCTAACAATTTTTCCTTTACCATGGGTTTGGTAAAAATGTCCGCCAATTATTTTTTGGTACCTATATATTTAATTCGGAAAACCTATGTCGTGAATATCAAATTCACCATAGAAAATGATAACACGATCATCGATATGTTTTGTTCTATAATTTTCTACCGTGACTTTGAAAAACTTATAGCAGCTTGATTATCACAAAACATTACATTTTCACTTAATTCCAAATTTAAACTTTTATTATCAATTTACATTCTTTAGCCAAATGAATTCCTTAGCTGCTTCTGTTAAACTAACATACTCAGCTTCCATGGTCGACAGACTAACAGTTTTGCTTGAAGGTTCGCGATAGAAGTGGAGTTTCGTCTATAAAAAGAAAGTTATGAACCCTCCCATTGACGCTCGATCATCCCTATTTGTAGCAAAACCTGAGTCTGAATAACATCTTGGTTTTAATGATTTAACTTTTGAAAGTTCTTATTTGTATTCTTGAAATACCTCGTCAAATGACTCACTTCGTAATTGTGTGTTACCTCCTCTTGCAACTAAGCGGGCCTTGTATCTAACAATTTTATTATTTTCATTATATTTAATGGTATAAACCCAGCGGTTTTCTAAAATTTTTATATTATCCGGATGATCAACTAAATCCCAAACTTTACGTTCCTTCATTACGTTAATTTCTTTATCGGTCACGCCATTTAGATGCGTCTCTGGATCTTATCGCCTGTTTGTGACAGTTAGGAATAGTTACTTCAACCGCAAGAGCTTCTTGTTGCTCTGACAAATCCTGAAAATCCCTGGGATTCGGTATTATCTTTTCTAAAATTAAATAAACTAGGATCATACTCAATATTATGCCTCTTACAGTATCTCTCTATTTCGTTAAAAGATTTCAATCTGGTTGCTTCCCCCTTCTATACTATAATATACGTTAGATCCAGTTACTTTCCCTACCTATGTTTCGAAGATCCACTTCTTAACCCTGTACATGGGATCAAGCCATGATTATCGGAAGATACATCTGGTTTTTTCAGATGTTAGGGGGCATTTCCGTACTTGTCTTTGAAACTAAACGACTCCTCTCGTTAATGAATCTTTTTACTCTATCAAAATCCTCATCATCAATCATAAGGCAATAATCAGGAAGGTTTAAATTATATCCAAGGTTACTATTAACTTTTGTCTAAAATTAATTCCCCTCTTATTTTCATCGAATCTTACATTAATAGTCTCGGACTAATTTATTTTTCATCCTATTAACCATATTCTATAACCCTTAGTACGTTGTAAAGCGTATCCCCATCATAATTCCTATTTTCGCACGCAGATCGAATTTTTTCTAATCTTCGTTTTGGCACGCCAGCATAGCGCCAAGCATCCAAAAAGGTTTTTAGATGCAATACGCGAGTGGTTTTCTACCTGAATATTTTTCAAAAGGCGCTTTTGTTACTGTCTTTGTGGACACAAATCTCGATTCCACGCATGCGAAACAAGCAATGCTTCTCCCAAAACTATGTGGGAACTTCTCGCCAGAACTTAAGCAATGTTTGATTGGCCATCTAGAGCGGTTAAATTGAATCTCTCGCGAGTCCCTATTCATTTCTGGCGCAGGCGCATCTGTTACCTCATGCTTTATACCCAGTTCTGCTGCAAGAAATTATCCATATCCTTGTTACAAAGAATTCTGTCCGCCATCCAGTTCTAACTGTTATTACCTTTTACTTAGAAAACGTTCTGCTCGTTTCTGAAATTTTATAAACGTATAAGGAAATACGTCAGATTTATTTCCGGATGGGAAATACAGCCGGAAGTCTGCTTTTCTTGAATAATCGTCAATTTATACTCAAGAAGTATTTATTACCGCCTTGGCTTTCGGTTGGCATTGGACCACGAGGTCCCATGCAGCAATTTCCAACGGACGTTTGATCTTACGGCCCCCGTCTTTTGAATGAAACTCTCTTGGACTTTGCTAATTTTACGGTATACAATACAGGTCTTACCATTATCAGTTAAGCGTGGGAGACGCTTTTTACACTATTTTTTACTATAGTTTTTACAAAAAGTAATCGTTATTAACATGACAAAAGCGTTGATGCCATATTTCTATTGATCCGTTTTTTGTTTTTAGCGGTTACATCACTAAAAACTTAATTTCTTTACTCTTTAGTATAATATATTGATCCGGCTTAAAAAATACAAATTTTCATGGCGTGTCGCAAAACAATTTTATCAGTCTTTTATTAAAAACATTAATTTTACCTTTAGTACCCACAAAATGCGCACCTTTACTTTCTAATCTGGAACCGGATAATAAATTTCTCCTCAACTTAGGATTAAATAATACATCAGTTAAAGTTATTTCCTTGAAAACTCCTTATATTTTTACGAAATCTAAGTGTACCGATTCCTGCAGGACAACTTTTTATCCTCCGTTAACGACATTTTTCATGTTAGTTATCGGTTTTAAGATCCTAAAAATAAACTCTTGTCATTACAAAAATGACTCGTGGCAGCAGTATCTATTACCCGACACCTTTATCAGGTTTTCCTCAAATAGGAATGCAACTAGTTACGAGTTGTTTATCTAGTTCTAAAAGACTACATTCAGCTTCACAAAATCTTTAAGATTTATATTAAGCTCTGTGTTAAAGTTTCATTTACATTTGAAGGGAGATTTTGTAGAGACTTTCTCTTTTACAGTTTACTTTAAGATGTCCGTACTTATTACATACATAACACGGACCTATAGTCTTAATAGATTGTTTAACATTTTTAATAGTTTTACAGTTAAATACCTTACCCTTTTCTTTTTGGTAATCACTTATTGCCATTTGGATCTCCATGAGCTGCAGCCGCGCAGGTAACGTCTTCGACTTCTTCAGTGAAACTGCTCAAGTGCGCATTCTCCGCTTTCTCAAATCTTGTTTCATCAGCACTGAAGACGATTGGCTTCTAATATCAGCTCTGCTTCAATTTTTGACTGACAACTCTGAAGTCCCTCTTCTTTCCATCTGTAGATTTGTTGCACGGTAGACTGGAATTCCTCGGGAAGCCACCTTATTAATTGAAATCCCTATGTACAGGTCGTCCAATTTATGACCCGCTTCTTGTAGTATAGTTGCCGCTGTCTTTACACGAGATATGAAGATTCCAACATCTTCCCTGGTTGGTATTTTGTTCCAAAAGAAATTGATCTAATAGTTGAATTACCCTTGCTCTTGTGACTGGTTCAGTGATCTTTTAATATCTTCCATGCCCTTTACTCCGTCAGTTGTTTCCATTATCAGATTTTTTCAAATCTGAACTGATGTTAGTATAGATCAACGTATAACATCTATCACCCACGAAGTTGTAGATCTAATTTTTCCTTAATGTTGCCTCTTCATCAGATTGCTAGCTTGGTCTGTATTATAAACTGCCAGCAACCATAATGCGATGGAAATTGCTTGCATATCATGCTTCCACGTGTTCCAGTTATTTGGAGTCCAACACTGATATCTGGTTGTTAAACTCCATATCTGCTACTCGATTTAGCGTACTAGTAACAGAGTTCATAAAAAATAGTTCTAGACTGGAACAGTATTTAAATAGACAAAGTTCACGGTCTGGTTCAACTGTAGCCTGCCTCGACACGAGTACATGGACTGGGCCCATAGCTTTAAATTTGTTACACTTATTGGTAAATAATTTAAATTTTGCAAGCTAGCAGTGAAATTTATGTGTCGAGGGAGGCATGTGGAAGACGAAAAACAGTTTCTTAAAATTGGCCTTTAATAATCAATCATAAAAGTCACTCTGCTCGTTACTGGAGCGATAAAAACAATAAGTTCAAAAAGCAACATTACCAGAGACATCCGATTCGAACCGTCTTCTAATATTTATTGTAAAAATGAATTTCCCTGCAATCTAAAATGGTGATGCAACCTGCAGTTGCATTGCCAACCAGCCTTTCTCTCCCTCTGAGGTTAAACTCATACACTTCTTATATTTCCGTTTCTCCTTTTCCTTTTTGAAAAGCTAACATGAGGCCGAGTTTAAATACTGCTCGATTTGCATGGCGGTTGCTGCCAACCACAAATCACGAAACTCAAAGATCGGGTTCGAATCGGGTGTGCTTGCTTTCATTGAGATCATGGAACGGGATTGGAAAAACAACACAAGGAGATCATAAAAATTTGGATCCGACTTTTTAAATGTCTAACAAATTCAACAATACTATATTTTAACGATAACTCTATTGCTTATACGGCTTAAACGTCTTAAAAGTACCGCAGTGTATATAAACGTCTCATTCAACCAAAGTGTTAAATGCCCCACACGTATATATACTCAATTCTGAAGTACGATTTTCCGTACTGCTATCTAATTGCAATTTATGTACTTTATGCTTAAAAATATATTAATTTCACCACTATCGAACTGAGAATAGATTCAACAATAAGTATTATTTTTATATTAATATATTATTTTTCCGTACGTCCCTACAATGAGTAAAATACTATTCTTTCTCGAAAAAATATTTCACTTCAATCATTTTTCACCATTTTTTAAAATCAAAACAGATGTTGTGTGTTCATTTCTCTCTTGACTTTTTACTGTCCCCGAAATTTTCTTCTCATTCTTTTGCTCGTTCCAAATTCGTTAAGCAGCTTGAGGCTGATGCGTTTGGAATCCTTCACATTCAGATTCCATAAAATATTTTTAGAAATTCATTTTTTGTTCATTGTAAATTTCCATCCCATTTCACTGCGACATGTTACACTAAATTTGCATGTCTGACTCCTGCTAGAATATTTTATTCTACTCATGATTTCAAATATCTTTAGAATTCTTATAATATAGTGATTTAGCATTGTTAATAATTCACTGCTTCTTAAACTTTCAATACTTGTGACCCAACATTCAATCACAATTTTCGTTGCGCCCCTTCTATACAATAACAGTGTATTGAATTCGATAATACGATACTTTGACGCTAAAACTACAATGCGACTTGATCTTCTTAAGCGGTGCCGGCGTATATAAACGTCTCGCTCAGCCAGTACGTAAATTTGTCGGACGTATATATACGTATTTCCGAAAAACAATATTTTCTGTTTACTGCAATCCATAACATTATTCCAAAGGTATTGGAATGCAAAAAAATTACCTTGACAATATTTCAAAGCATTTAATTGTTTCAGAGGATTTGTTTATTTATATTCCCTTACTTCTCTATTCCAATACATCACATACGCTTGCATATATACAAAACGGTAGCATTGGAGAGCGAAACGCGTAACTTTTAATCAGCAGTTAAGGGATTAATTATAAAAACCGTACACACATTATCAAGATAAATAGTGACTATTGTATGTAATTTTATATATCACAAGCAAAGTGGGGGTCAATGGTAATTATTAAACTTGTCTTTAACTTAGTATTATTAAGGTAATTATTAAATACATTGTGCAGTAATGATACATTTATAAGAGTATTACATTAATATAAATGTTTTTTAATCGCTTTTTATTATTTCAGAATGATTTTGTTTGTTCACTTTCGATAAATTAATAATTTTTTAAAACAATCATTTGTTTTCAGCATTTGCATATGCTCACACCCCTGCTCCTATGGTTATCGCGCCCCCATCAATATATTATTAAAAATTAATAGAACTATAATTCTACATAAAAATTTTCGTGTAAAGAAGACTCAAAAATTACATTTCCTGATAATAAATGAATATCTAAGATTGTTATGGATAAAAATTTTCTACTCGGTATTTTTGATAAATGCCGAATAGAAAAATTAGTAGTAGTAATGTAGTGGATAATGCCGTTTATGCAGTAAAAAAAACAAATTAAATTATATATATAATTTTCAGTTTCAGAAATACAACATAAAAGTATGTGGCACCACTATTCATTTACCGATAACTTTGTACAAAGGATCAATTCTCATACTGTAAATAGATAATACTATTTACAGTATGTCCATACTAAGTGTGAAATAATAGCCCCATATGTTTGAATGGTATAAGAGATTTTTAGGGGGACGGTCAGTGTGGAAGATAATGGACCTGCTGGGTGCCCAAGGTCAGCGATTACAGAACAAATCACATCCAAAATTCGTGATATGAGTGAGTTTCCACTCGAATCAGCGGTCAAACTGCTAATAAACACTACTGCATTAAAGAACTAAAAGGACCTCGTGAAAAAGTTAGGAAAAAAAGTCATGTATTGGGAAGTGATGGCTGGCTGTTGCACTAAAACAATGCATCCGCTCACATGACCCTCTCAAGCAGTTTCTGATTAGGAAAAACATTACTGTCATGAAGTATCCTCCTTATTCCCTTACTTTGGCCTCATGCGACGCGTTCTTTATTTTCTAAAATTAAATCTTGCTTAGAGGAAACCCATTTTATCTCAGTCGAAGAGACCCAAGAAAAAACGGAAAATATGCTACAGGGTCTTTCAAAAACTTCGTTCCAGAATTCTTGTCAGCAATGACAACACCGAATGCAGAAGTGTGTGAATGTTGAAGGGAACTACTTTGGAGGCGATATTAAAACGGAGAAAACCGAATCTATTAGTACAATGATTTATTGGACTAATCTCGCTTTTTTTGTGTCACGCCTTGTATTTCAAATTGGAACAGAATATGGATTTTAAAACGTCAATTATCAAATGCGGTTCTCATATTTTGACCATGATTTAAAATTACGAGACTCCTTGCAAATAGACTTATGTTTTTACGAAGTGCTATTTGATAAAGCATCAACCAAACATTGAAATCCAACGAAATTATAGCGAAAAACTGGTTTGCTTACATGTTTTAAAGGGCAAGTCTTTGATAACATTTACATTTTTGTTATTGCCTAGAACGTTACTAATTTCACATTTCGTCGCGGGTTTCCTTTAAAATGTTTTTAACTTTCAGTTCGTAAAATGTTCTCAAGTTCCAATGCGCCATCTCCCATTTCTTAAAAATTTAGTGTAACGTAATAATAAATTATAAATTCAAATCAAATTCGTTTAATTGATATATTTTAATACTATGTAATAAAAGTAAAAATGATAATTTTTATTTCTAAAATTTCCCTAATACTTAAGACATATTCAAGAAAGTTTGGAAAACAAGAAAACAAAAAGACTTACGTAAAGCAAAACTAACAAATTTATTAAAATTATCAATGGAAAAAAATATGAATTACATTATTTAAATATAATGAATGTCTAATAAAAATAACATGAATGAAGAGTCACACACAATAAAAATTGCACAATTTAAGAGGAAAAATATGAACATCTCATAAATTGCAAAAACAATCATTTCTGCAAACACTTTTTCAAAATTGCAAGTGACAAATATGAAAAAGGAAAATATTGCAAACAAATTTTAAAAGTCTTAATTGGAACGAAATTTACATCATGTAAATAGATTTCTGAGTTTATGAAAGAAACGATTTATAAAATTTTAGAAGTTGTATTGCACCGTAAAAAATATATTAGGAAACTGATTAAATATAGCGTCCAATATTTTAAAAGATATATGTATATATAGAACAAACTGTAGGTAGCAAAACCTTTCTATGCTGTATGCGTATGCATACAGCATAGTACGGTTTCTCGCCGGTATATATAAGCATATGCTTGGTAAGAGTTGCTTTTAGTGAAAATTTTGTTTTACAAACGTCACACTGGTAAGGCTTCTCTCCAGTTTGCGTACACATATGATGTATAAGAAAATCTTTTCGTGAAAATTTTGTATTACAAACTTTACACTGGTAAGGCTTCTCTTCGGTATGCGTACGCATATGCAGAGTAAGATATTTTTTTTCGGAAAATTTTCGATCACATAGAACGCACTGGTAAGATTTCTTTAGAGTATGCGTAAGCATATGCTGAATAAGAGGAAATTTTTGCATAAATTTCTGTTTACATACGTCACATTGGTAAGTTTTATCTTCAGTATGTGTGCACATCTGTGGAGTAAGATTTTCTTTTGCTGAAAATTTGTGCTTAAATGCAGCCCTCTGGATTGGTGATGTAGAATGTTCAAGCATATGCCGCTCGAAATCTGTTGTTAAAAAGATTTGTTTACATACAACACACTGGAAAAACTTCTCCGTTGAATGTGCTTTCCTGTACTCCGTGAGATGTTCCATTTGAGAATAATCCCTTTCATATATTTCATGTTGGAAAGACTTGTCACTTAAATCTATACATTTGTGCTTGGAAAGCGTGTCATTACTATGAAATTTACTTAAACAAGTGTCGCAATGGTAAGCCGTTTCAATATCAGGTTTTGCTGGAGTTTGAAAGTTAAAATCTTCTATAAAAGTGTTAGAATTTTTGGAACTGTGAGAAGATTTCAAACTTTCGACGCTAAAGTCATTTTTGAATATATTATCACCTAAGACAACGTATTCACTATTACTTTCCATTGTTCTGCCGAAATTCGTAGCCAGTAGTTCGTCATTTAAAACACTCATTTCTTCTTGGGAGTCGAGGAAATTAAAATCTGATGGAGGTATCTCCAGAAGAAGTGCATCTATGACTTGTGAAAGAAAATCGTTAGTTAGAGAATTCTGTCCGAGAAGAGTTTCACTTGCTGTTGCTATTCTTCGAATATCAAACGAAATATCAAATGGGATTTTGTGTTCTTTCTCTTGTCGTAGTTCCGAGTTAATTCCATTTGAGTAATTATATTCAGAAAAGGAATTAGGTTGATCTGCCTGGATATGATTCTTACACTGTGAAGAAGCTTCATGTCCACTTACATTGTACATTAGTGATTCCATAACTTTTCCTTCCATTTGTGGTTTATATTGTAATGCTGTGGAAGGTGCAAACAATGCACCATTTTCTGTTGGCTGGAATTTGGTTTGAGAATTTTCAGAAACATTTGTATGTAATAAAGATAATAGGTCTTCATTCTCGATAATTTGCTGAAACTCATTATGAAAGACTGGGTTTTGCTTAGTTGATAGATAAGCTTCCATCCTTTTTAAAAGCTGTTGAATGGAAAAACTAAACTTTTATCATTCAATTGTATTTGTCTTAGATGCACAATCAAATTTTAGATTTTTATAAATTTTTTAGAAAATTTCTTAAGGACTTACTTTGAAATCTGACTTTTTTTTTGCAATATTAATTTATTCATCTAATATATTTTATTATTACATTAGTATGCCTATAAAATGATCTTCTGGTATGTAAAATACAGACTTGAGTATGCAACTTGAATATTTCTTAAGCAAAGTCTAGCATTTACACTGAATTCCTTTCTTGTAAGCGAAGAGAAGTTCAACGTGTCTTATTGAGTTGTGTTGTTTAGGACTACTGCATTCGGTATCACTCTGTAAAAGTTTTGTTTCGAAATTTTTTTTGAAATTAAAATTGAATAAATTCTGGATATTTTTTATTACTTGATTTATTCGTGTTCTTTAAAGAGAAAATTCTGAGAATTTCTCTATATCATGTTAATAAACAGAATTTCGAGTGAGTGAGTGAATATAACGGTGCAATGTTCAGCTACTCGAGGGTTTTTGGCGACAGACCAAGTAATTTTTAACCATGATCAAATGACGTGGACGACATTTGAGCTGGTACCCCCTCTCCTAATTACCACACCACAGTAATCTGATAAGTCACCTCTCGACAGATTTAACTTTAATCGTTGCCCTACCCGGTGGACCTTTAGTGGTACTGGGCTTGAACTCAAGACATGCCTGCCATGATCCAATATCTTGACTATGGGGCTACCATAGCCGTAACAGAATTTCGCAATGTTGGGGAAAAGATCCGTTGTTTTCATATTAATAATTCTATCCAAATGAAACGATAAAACTTACAGTCACATTTCTAGAACACGTTAGAAGTAAGAAATTTGTTTGTTAACCGGCGGATTATTCTTTTGATTTATATTTGTATCAAGAATTGTTTTTGGATACTTGAATATAATATTTGACATATAACGAGATCCCAAAACACACCTAGCGTTTTTATTTTATTTTTTTTATTGAGAACATTTATAACTTCGTGCACCACAAAGTATCACACGGGGCCTACGTAGAAGTAAGCGAGAAGCACGTATGATAAAGAAAAGAAGGATTACAAGACAAACATCCATGCCTTCCTCGGGTATTGAATCCTATCCCTACGGCACCGCAGTCAGCTTCACTAACCACTATACCGTATGGGCAGTGACGCTTAGCGTTTGAGATCAAATTTTTTTTAAGTTTAGGGGCAGACTTTACTTACTGATTTTTGAGATTGAAATTATTTTCTTTTCTAAAACAATTATTGAAAATTTCGCATTTGGTAGAGGGACCATGGTAACTTAGTGGTCAAGGTATCAGAACATGGCTGGCTTGTCACTTCTAACTCAGTACCACTAAAGACACGCCTTGCAGGGGAGCGATGCACGTTAAATCTGTCGAGAGCTCACACGTCCTCCATTTGGTATGGTGTGGTAGTCAGGAGAGTGGGTACTGCTCAGGTGTCTAACTCGTCACTTGACCATTGCTCAAAGTAATGAGGTCAGTCGCCAAAACGCTGGACCTCATGCAGCTGAACAGTGTGATGTTAATATGCACTCACTCATATAAGGTTGGATCCCTTCCTTCCGTGTCCTTAGATTTTCAATCTACCTCCCATCCTGTATAGGGGTTAGTGACACTGAAGACTGCCTCGGAGCCTGGGTTTGAACTCGAAAATGGGCAGGGATCGTTTAAGTGCCTGTGTAATCGATAGTTTGTACTCTAAATAGCCGTCAAGCCGCCAGGTCTGTTGTGAGGTTGGTGGAATGGGAAGAGAGATTGGAGGCGCTTGACCAGTTGAAGGGTGTTTTCCCTCAAATTTGGGGTGGAACCGAGCCAAATTGTTCTGTAATATGTATGGTGCTCAAGGATACAGATAATGGCAGGCGTACTTCTAACCTTTTTCGATCAATCAACATGCATTAGAACAGCAGCAGGTTTTTAATGTAATCTTTTCAAATATAAGTATCTTTTGATGTAAAGCCTATAGGACATACTACTAATTTTTGCATTTTATCTTCGGGAATTTTCTTAAAAACTAATGTATTAGAAGATAGTTCATCGAAGTATGTTTAAAACAACGTTTCATTTTTGCAAAAATAAATTATATGCGTAAAAGAGTATATAAATTTAAATGTTTTAGATATTGTTATGATGAAATATGGATTAAAAAATTAATTATGAAATTTAAGATTAAGATTGTAAATCGGATACTAAATAGTACTGTATTTTTTACGTGACAACCAACAATCGTGTGTCTAAACCATGTGGCTAAAAGTTTTCATTTATTACACTCCGAATCCTCTTCAAAAATATTTTTTATAATACAATTTCACATTTATGCTAGTGAATGATTTTTCGAAGCATGCATTTAAACGAAATTTGTTGGGGATGGCTTTATGAGTCATGCCACGTAAAAATTAAAAGACCTATTCAAGGAATCTCCGACGGGATTTGAACTTGTGATCTCAAATTCCTATTCAAGTGCTTTAGTCAACTATGCCATGGCGTTTATGTTTATGAAGCAATAGGATAGCAAATGTGAATAACGCTAACTGTTTTCGGACTGAAGATTACACAGTATTAAAATGTATTTTTCTGTGTGTGTGTGTGTGAAAAAGGATGGAGTTCATGACCTTCTCCTTTCATGACTTAAGATAAATCATCATCATCAAGGATTTATTGTTTATTTTGACAATTTTTTGATGACAGTTCAAATTTTTTACTTGTTTCAATAGAGGCAAAAACAGATATTAACTCCAAAAAATTTCAATTAATCGATATTTGTATTAACCAAGAATAAGCTGCTCTTTTTCCCTTTCAAAATTATTTAAATTAAGCATAATCGTTAAGCGTAAAAACTACTCTTAAACATGCAATCCAGGAAAAGTTTGTTATGGATTATAAACATTGAATTGGATTAAATTCTACATCTATTTTTTTTGACAAAGGTTTTGTATTTACATTTGCCAAAAACGGAACCTAAATTTTGGATTTAATCTCGTTCCCAATATTCTCTCCACCTTGGTTAACCTCGAAAGGTATGACCCGCTGGACAGGGTGGGTTACGTTTATTCCGTTAAAAGCAGGATCATCACTTTAGTTTTCTTCCACAAGTGCTGTGGCCAGACATCTTACAGGAGCACAATATCTCCAACTCGAATGTTAATCCTCGTTGTCCATGTCCTTGTTTCAAATTTGTAGGAAGAATTGTAATTGAAGATATTTTTTTGTCCATTTTTTCCAAAAACAGTCGAGTACGTCTTGCTGCTTGTAGATTTTATTAAGTGTTGTGTTTTCTAGCCTGGAGGGAATGGTCGTTAGTTTTGTCCCGTCAAGAAATGAGCCGGTGTTAAAGCTGCCGATTTGTCATCTTTTTCCTCTTCGTAGACTAATGGTCGACTATTCAGAATGGCTTCTATTCCAATGAAGAGAGTGCACAAACTTTCCTCGTCTAGAAGTGCTCGTCCGAGTACTTTTCACAGATATTGTTTAAAATTACATATTAGGCGCTCCTACCGGACTCCGCACCAAGACGCTTGTGGGGTTATGAAACGCCAAGTTATGACATTTTCGGCATCATATTGTTGAGTTTCAGCTGATGATAGAGTTTGCCATAACAGGAGCAGTTCCTCATTTCCTGCATGAAAGTTGGTAGCGCTGTCTGTGTAGAGCTTTTGGGGAAGTGCGGTCAACAAATGAAGGTAGTGCTAACAGGAATTTATCGAAATTTCTTTATGATTATGAAATGATTTTTTTTTATTATTATGAAATTTGTTCATATCTTCTTGAAATCATTGTAAAAATTAGAAACATATGGTTGACAGACCCAAGAAACTTTTCGTTAATTATTTTTGATACATCAGTTCGCAAATTAACTTAGACTATTCGATCTGTATAGAAAGAATGTACCATTGGATCGACTTGATACAAACTCGACTCACAATTTTAAAAGCATGTGTTTCACACTACATAACCACCACGCAAACGCATCTCATTCATTGGAATAAGAAAAATAAGTCGAATACCATATCTCAGCAAAAAGATATACTTCGGGTAAGATTTTTCAACTTTTTGAATGCGCACATAAATTGAAGTAAACTGTAATATATGAATTGAAATATATAAACTGTATGTGATACATGAACTGTAATATATGAATCATTGAAATAAACTTTGTAATATATTGCATATTACAAAGCTTCACATGTTCTTTTTTAAGGTAATAATATTATAAACGTTTTAAGGGGACCAGGACATGCTCGAAAGAGTAAAATGCCAAAATTAAGACCCTTTGTTTGTGAGACATATATCATTTACAATTTCCAATAGAGCTTCGATTTTTTACGTCGTTAATAAAGAGAATTTAATTATTCTGTAGAACTACAAAAATAATTTTTTACTCCAAAAGTTTTTTTTTACTACTTTATTAAAGTAATACATAATTTTTGAGAACTCGTAATATATACTTGTGTTTTTAGGTACCATTTTTTAAAAAAGTATCTTTTTTTATGCTAACATATTTTACACATATATAAAACAATACATAAAATACAGTGAACTCCTTTTTTTAGTAAAATGTTAGTATAGTTTCTTTAAAAAAATTATGAAACTTTGAAATTTGAATTTTTTTTTATTTTTTTGCTTTTTTTATGCATAAAATTATTTTTAAAAAATTAGGCACTATCTTAATAGAAAAAAATAGGTTCACTATATGCATAGGCATCTTGTATAGAAGTATAAAAAATCTGGAATCATATAGTGCAATATTTTCTTTTAAAAATGTACCTAAATGCAAAAAAATATGCTCTCTTTTGAGAAAAAGGGAAAAAAACTAAGAAAAACAATATTTTCACATATTATACACTTGATTAGTATTTTCTTGCCTATTTTTATATGACTAATAATAATCCTTAATCTCATTTTCTAGAGTTACAAAAGTAATTTTAAATTCATATGTTTTTTTCCCTTTGTTTTAGTTAACATGAACATAATTTTCGAGATCTTGTAATACATATTTTCATGTATTTCTTACAAAAATATTCTTTGAATATACAAAAAAAAATTACACATATTAATACAGCAACATATCAAATATAATGAACCAGTTTTTTTTAACGATTTAATTGCGTAATTTCTTTAAAATAATCATAAAACCTTCAAATTATGAAAATCTTAATTTTTTTTGCACGTATAAAATTATTTTTTTAAAAAAATTAGACATAACATACTAAAAGATATTTTGTTCACTATATAGAACGTTTATATAGATCAAACACAGGGGAACCTACGTATTTAAAGTTCAAAAGGGTGCATCAAAAAGGGCGTGGTCATTTGCTTTTATTTTAATTTTTCATATTTTAGGGGTATTTTATCAACAAACATATAAGTATTATACATTTTTAGATTCAGAAAAATAAGCATTATTTTTTAGAACTAAATTTGAAAAATCGATTTTTTCAAAGTATACGATGTCCCTGTTCTCTTGTTATTAAGGCAATAAAAAGTTTCAGACTAAAAAGCTCAAAACTAAAGACTGATTAAGAAATTGTAATTACAAATGAGTTTTTTATATATAAGCAGAAAAATCTACTAAATAAATAAAAAAAATTTCCTGGGAAGTGTCAACATATTTTTTTCCAAAATAGAGGAAAGATTGAATAAAATATCTATCTATCTAAGGAAAATTGAAGAAATTTAATTAAAACTATATTGACACCACATTATGCTCGTTAACAATTATTTGGTGTTAAAATTAACCAGGCTGCTATTTCTCTGTTGAGGTAATAATAGTATTTCCTCCATTTAAATATTCAGTTGAAACAATTTGCGTAAAGTAGTATCCACTAACGTTAGGTAAAAAAACATTTATTGAAAACATTACTTTTTTTGTGTTTAAAAAATATTATATTTAAAAACATGTCTATTGTTAAAAAGAAATTAAGAAATTCAGATCATAGTGATATCTTTCACTGATGAAGAATAATTAAATAAAAGTCAATAATACAAAATCGTAATCATTCTTTTGATCTCTCAAATAAAGTAAATATTTCATATTGGTTCTTGTCTTTATATAAAATTATACAGTTAATTTCATCGTGTAGTAGGAAAAATGAATCTTTGAGTCTCAAAATTTTCCCCTTGGAGTGGGGTGGAAGTTTGAGAGCAACTGTTGAAATATCTATTCCTCGTCACTTGATCCTGAATCAAAACAATTCGAGATCGATTGTTATAAGCTTTCACACTATTTGGGAGAAAAACGATTCACTAACAAAATAAGGAAAAACGATTCACTTTAGTTTAAGCGGGGAAAGCAGATACAGAGTTTTAAAATAGTCACAGTTGTTTATTTTTAATAAAGAAATTTTTAGTTGATATAAATCGGAAGTTTTTGTAAGAAATTGCCAAAGCAATCCAAGATGACTTTCTTTGACATTCAAAGAAAGTTATCTTGGATTGCAGTGAGAAAAATGTTCTATAATAAAGGAAAATGTATATATTTAACAAAATGTTTTAAAAATGTGAAAGCATTTAACAGATCCATGAATTTTGTGCTTATTACATGCATAAATGGGTGCGAAAAATATTTTTTATATGAGATATACAGTCTAATATGAAAGAATTCGTATAGAGTATCCAAAAGTTCATGATTATCAATATTTTTTATGAAAAAAAATTAAATGGCATACGTTAATTTTAAGTACTCTTTACGATAGGGGTCCAAATATGAACAGACACGTGTTGTTAAGGATATTACCTCTGTTCAAATTGCTTAAGGTAGAAAGGTTACTTCGGTGTCCAGTATGGTTATTCGAATCTAGGATAATATTTCCTGACCCACATATCACAGAAAAGGCTTTCGTCTGCTGTGGCTTCGCATATATGCTTATTAAAATTTCATTTATCTGAGTACCTTTGCTCACAAACAAAACACTGGAAAGGTTTTTTCCAGTATGTGTTCTCATATGCATAGCTAGTTGAACTTTTTGAAAAAACGTCATTCCGCATAAACTGCACTGCAAAGGTTTCTTTCTAAAGTGGATATGCATTTGGGGAGTGAGAGTGCTTGTATTATTAAATGTTTGTTTACTTATATCACATTGGATACTTTTCTCACCAGGATTTGTGCGGATATGCCACTTACGTTCCTTTTCTGGAAACGATTGCTCACATACAGTATACTGGAAAGTTCTGGCCTCGGTGTCAGCACGCTTCTGCTTCAAGAAATGACCAATCTCGGAGAAAAGTTCTTGACATATGCCATGCTCTACTTGCCTCACAGTAGAATGTATGCAATTGTGTTCCAAAAGAGAATATAAACTCTTCAGTGTAATCAAACAAATGTCACAAACGAAAATTCTTTGAGAGCTAGAAATTTCTACTTGAGAATGCGGAGATTTGAAGTTTACGCGACTCTTGAATCTTGTTGCCGCAGTTTGTTGTTTAATGCTACATTTTCTTATTTGCTGTTATTTGTATTTAATGCATGTTCTTCATTTTTATATTCATTTTCTTTCTTAAGAGCTGACGTTTCTTCTTCTGAGGGAAATACATTAAATTCCGAGGAAAATATGTCCTTAGTTTGAGAATGGATGATTTCAGAAAGAATATCGCTATTTTCGGAATCCATTCCATGAAGAACATCACATGCATTTCGGATACATCTCCCAACAGCTGAAATATTAACAGATTCTTCCTGATCCCTATCTTGTTCCAAATTCCTCTTTTCTTCATTGGAATAAAAGCACTTTTAGTTTGAATTACTTTGTTCGCCATGAGAACAAATTGGCTGCTGGTTAAAAATATGGATTCTACTTGCATTAAATTCTTGAGTGTTTGTGAAGTTTCTTCTATCGTTTCACTGCCTATGAGAGATGTATTCTGCGAAGTATATCCCAACATTTCTTTATCAACTATTGGTTGGAATCCAGATTTAAAAATTTCAAATGCATCTGTATGCAGTAACAAAAATGGCTCTGCATTATCCAAATTGCTCACACACTCATTTTGAATGCGTTTTTTGCATTTATTGGATAGAATTTTATCACACATTTTGTTAGAAAATTATTTAACGGAACAGGTATATATATATATAGCGGTTCAGATTTTCGAACAAAAATTTATTTTCTTAATTTTGTATTCTAACGTATGATTTTAGAATGTTCTAAAATTCCAGATGAATCTTTGAAATTGTACTGCGGAAGCCGAGTTTATACAGTTTCATTTTCTATAACGTTTATTTATCGCATTTATATGCAAATGCAATTCTGGAATGTGTTGTCTTTAGCGTTTTTTCTCTTTTTGCGATAATACAATACCAGAAGGAAGAATCTTAATTCCGTGTTTTAGCAGCTCAGATATGTGTACTCTTTACGAGTATATATAGACGAAACTCTTCGATATTTTTAATATTCTAAAGATATCTTGAATGTAATGGTGACGAATTGCAATTTAATTATTCCTTAATTTAAACCGAGTTTTTACATTACACACCTTTCTTGAAAAATGATAAGATCAATGTGATTCAGTGATTTGTCTATGACTTTTTACTCTGTTAGTTTTCGTTCCGTTCCGTTCAGTGATAACACTGTAAATCTAGTGGCTTGGCCAACGCCTTATGCTCTGATAGAATTTGGATTAGATTTTTAACTTAGGTTTCTACGTACAGTTAGTGATTGCACTGTACGTGAGTAGTCTTAATACTTGTGCTTCAACTGAAATTAATGAAATTGGAGCATTGAAAACCTATTAGCTGGAAGTTTAGAATCCATTGATTAATGTTAAAAATTCTTCAACTTTTTGAACATGCTTTATTATTTTACAATTCGCTATTGAGGAATAAGACCATTTTTCGTGGTTGGAGATAAAACTTTTAAAAATTTTGCGCTGCGATTTGTATTTGATAAGGTTAATATAAAATGTTCACTTGTTTCTGGTACTTGATAATCTGCACACAAAGGATAATCTGTTTGTTAAAAAGGAAAAAAATATCGTTTAATGGTAATATTTTAGCTCGCAACTTATAGATTAAAACTTCTGTATGTCTATTTTTTGCTGCCTGTCTATTCCAGTTTTTAAAATGAAAAAAATGATTATGATTTTTATATCTTCTGCTGTTTTTCTATGCTTCTTTTTTATTTTATTTTTTTTGAAAAATGTATGAAGATCTTCCAAAGAAATCCAAGAAATAATATTCCAATGTTCTGGAGAGGCTTTAGCTAATTTATCCACTTTTCATTTATTTCTTTTCCCTTGTGAGCTGGTACAAAATGAATGTAATGAATTGAACTATTTGAGCACACTCTTGTAAAGTTGAACTTAAATTTAAAGTTATCGTATTGGATTTTCTATGAATATTTTGGAAACTTTTTAAAACTGATAAACTGTCCTTCAGCACAACATAGTTTTCTGCTTCAGTAACACAATTTTATAATGAGGTCCATATGGCTATTGCTTCAGCTGTGAAAATTGAAATAATTTCTTTCAGTAAGTAATTCTGTCGAACTTTTTTTAGGGAGATCAAAATTCCTAATGATGCTTGATTAGTATTTTTTGAACAATCTGTTGTTATTATGATACTGTTATTAAAATTTGTTTGAATGTATGCAATAAACATATTTTGCACTATAACCTCTGGTAGATTCCAGTTTTGAAACGGCAGTTCAGGAGTATAGATGTTCATTTTTTGGTTTTATTAGATCGGTGGAGGAAAGATCCACTAAATAATGTCCACTCTAGAGATATACAACTCTTGTAGCAGGTTGATTGCCTTTTGAAAAATATTAGTTTCTTTTTTTCTGTATTTATAAAAAATATCATTAATATCCCAAAATAGCCATGCATTCGGCAACCAGTCTTTTAATGCTAGTTGTTTAGTTATAAATTTTAGGCACAGGAAAGTATGATGATTATTAATACCGCTATTCATAGACTTTGCTCTTAATAAATCTATCGGGGTGTTTCTTGGGAGACCTAGGGCTAATCGTAAGGCAGAACTGTAAATCAGTTGTAGTTTCTATCTATTGCTCATGAAGGTAAAGGAAAAAGTTGACTTTTATAGTCAAAGATAGGTTCGATTGTCGTATTAATAATATTTAAAAGATGATCAGATCTTGTTCCATTTTTAGGGGATGGTAAGACTTTAATGTCATTTAAATATTTAAATCCTTTCCGACGAAGGTATTTATGAATTTTCCAGGTGATATTGGGGTGGAAGATTATACCCAGGGTTTTAAGTCTCTTCACTTCGGGAATAGGTATGTTGCATATTTTATGTAAAGAATTGTATTGTTCTTCTTTTTCAGGAAAAGTTATTTAGATTGCTTTTTTCTGAAGAGGTGGACAACTTCTCTTTTTTGTACTAGAGTGAAATATTATTTAATGATTCTTGCAATTTTTCAATTGTTTTATTCAAATTTGTACCGCTATTATATAAGAATTATCGTCTGCACAAACCAGAAAAAGGCTGTCGTGCTGGATTTCAAATATGTCTTCCATATAAATCAAAAATAGGAAAGGGCTTAAAATACAACCCTGAAGTACGCCATAATTATTTTTGTTGATTTTCGAAAAGTTTTTCCTCCATTTAATTTGAATTGTTCCCAGGTGTAAGAAGTTTTGTATCCATTGAAGCAATCTACCAGGTATCCAACGTTTTTTAATTTAGAATTAAGACCCCTTGGACCACACTGAGTCATATGCTGCTTTAAAATCTAATCCTACCAAAATAAAATATTCCTTGCGTTCTGTAGCCATTTTAATATCATGTTGTAATTGTATTAACGTATTAATACTGCTACTGTGAGGGTAAAAACCACGATGATTTGCGTGAAAAATTTTATTTCGAAAACTGAAATCTAACATTCCGTGCAGAGGATCATTCTTTCTAATAATCTGGTATTACTGAAGTAAGAGATATAGGATGGTATGACGCCACTTCCTTTTAATTTTTGTGAGAGTATATGAAAGGTAAAATAATTGCGCGAGTCTAATCTTTTGGAATTGGACTTGAAGATCAATTTGCTTTGATGAGGAGATGGTTGATTGTAAATAAATTTTATCGTGTCCTGGATTGCTGTTCTTTTGATGACATATTGCTATTTCTAATTCTTTTTAAGAGGAAAGGTTTATTATTATCTTGGCTATTGTCCGGAATAGAGTTATTTTGAATATTATCGTTGGTTCGTTTTGCGTAATATTGTAAAAAGCAATTTGTTTGGGATTGTTCATTTGTTAGTATGATTCCGTTATTCTCAATAATATTAAATGACGAATGGTTTGGATTTGCTCTATTTTTGGTTATCCAGATTATTTTAAAAAGAAATTAAGGAAAAGTGATTTTTCCGAATTTCCTGTGTCAAAAGTATTTTTTTCTTAGATTTTAATTTTAAGTTTTTCTTAAGGTTACTGTTCGCTGAAAATGTTAATATAATCTATCACTTGATTTATCCTTCCCCACGAAGGAGAAACAAATAAATAGATCTTATTGTAAAGGGCATTTCGAGTGAGTAAGTGAATATTTAAATTGCACTGTTAAGCTATTGGAGTGCTTTTGGCTAGGAAACTCGTAATTTTGAACCATGGTCAAGACACGATGACGACACTTGAGCTGGCACCACTTCTCTAACTACCACACCCTACCAACGGGAAGACATTTGAGATTAGCATATTTAACCTGCATCGCTTCCAATAACGCGGGTCTTTAGCAGTACTAGGCTCGAACTCAAGTCATGTCAGCCACGAGTGCCTTACCTTGACCGCTTGGCTACCACGGTCACAAATGGCATTTCCGAAACCTCCTTTCAAAAATCTCCCATAAGGAGCATATTTTTTTGTCAAAACAAATGAAACGACAAGAGATAGGGGTGATGTCCGGGAGCCCATTTTAAAAGTAGCAAAAATCTTGTAATTACAACTTTTATTTACTCTTTTATTAGGATAAGTTTTTTGGTGATAATGCGCACCCGCAGTATAGAGGAGGTCGTTGCTCAGTAAATCTGTTGCTCTCTGTGGCGTGTTGCAGTATTTAGAAGATTTAAGTGCTAGCTCAGGTGTAATCCTCGTCAAATGATGGAGGTTCGAAATACTGAACAGAGTCGCCAATAGTCCTCGTATTGTATTAAGTGTTTCGTTAATGTATATCTCAATCTTGAACCTGCATTTATTGACATGAGCATTATCGTCGGAAAATTACAAGAATTCCATAACGTTTTGGGGTGGGTTATGATTTTCGAATAGTTTTCATCTATGACGCTTTTTTTTACGTTTTAATTTTTAAGATAAGAATCACAACCTTTTCTAGAAAACCTACTGCCGATTTTATATTCGATTAGATCAATTTTCCTTTTGCTAAATTTCCAATATATATGTTTAGATACTTATATATGTTTGTTAATTAATATATTGCCTCAAATTTGTCATAATTTTCTTTGCGAATTAATTTAAGCATTAAACTAATCCCCATACGGTAACATAGCCAACTTACTTTTTAATGAAGTAATTGATTATATATTAGAATTATTCATATATTAAATCCAGATGGGGAATTCTTTATAAATGTTAGGTCGAACAAAAATTAAATACACAATTTAAAATCTGCATTATGGGTTGAAGGTTAAAACAATTTCACCTATATAAGTGACACTCAACAATAAGTTCAAAATCATGACTTAAGGTTTTCATTTATAAGACTCAAACACTTAAAAATTATTTCTTATAGTACAATATATTTCATAATTTTAAAACAACACCAATGCGCGGCCAAATTGGATAAAAAAGTTAAAGCATTGCACACAGAATTTCATATTATTTGCCAATAACCAAATGATGTTTTAGTCATTCGTTTTCTTTAACATTAAGTTGCCAGTTTTGAACCACAAGTAGAGTTTTATACTGTAAAATCCGGTGTATAACTCACACTTTGAATAAAAAAAATTGGATTGAAATTTACGGATGCACGTTATACGCCAGGTATGAAAATGATAGCTTGAAAAATAAAGTAATGTGCTCGTAATAAAAGAGCAATTAAGACTTTTACATATTTAGAAATGCTGTTTACTTAAAGGAAATGGCACGCCTTTTGAATTTTAAGGATTGTAATTCTAGAAGTATCCTATTTCTTTAAAAGTCTTAAATAATACTTGGAATTAATGACCTCAAAAAATAAGATCATAGCACGGGGACATTTCAGGTGTCTTTGTAAAAAAGGGGGTGCACGTTGTATGGTGAAAATACCTTGACATTAAAAAAAAAGTAAAACTTGAAAGTATAGGTGAGCGCGTGTCATACACCGGATTTTACGAAGAGCTGCGTTTGTATTGATATTTTGTTAGTATAATACTAGAGACAGAGCGAATAATATATTCATAACTAACATTGCTTATGACGAAAATTCATCAAAACGATTTTATCTAAATATTAACTTAATACTAGAAACATTTTGAAAAAAGCTATATTAATTCTGTTTACAAAATGTCAGGACATCACATTGGTTTTGATGTTTAAACTAAAATTTACAACTACTAAATTATTATTTGAAGTTGTTCCTGTCGAATCCCAAAGCTGTGAGTGAGTGAATATTAAAGTCGGACTGTTCAGCTACACGATGGCTTTTGGCGACAGACCACGTAATAGTCAACCATGACCGGACCATGATCAAGTGACGTGGACGGCACCTGAGCCGGCACCACTCCTCGCAACTGCCACACCACACCAACGGGAGGACGTTTCAGCTCTCGATAGATATAACGTGCATCGCTGCCCTACACGGTGGATCTTTAGTGGTACAGAGCTCGAACTCATGACATGCGTGCCATGATTCGATATCTTGACTACTGGGCTACCGCTACCCTCATCCCGAGGCTGAGGTAGCCAAATGATATGATAACGTGATCAGTGGCATTCGTGCCACTCAAGACATTCCGTATAGAGAGGGAACCAATGCTTTGTAAATCTTTGGAGGCTCAATTATCCCCGTTGTAGTGTGGTGTGGTAGTTAAAAGAGAGAGTGCAAACTCAGGTGACAGCTTCGTCACCTGACTGAGGTTCAAAATTCTAGGTACATCATTATTAGCTTTCGAGTTTTTTTAGGGCAATGTTATTATGGCCGCAATAGCCTAGTGGTCAAGGTCATGAGTTCGAACCTAGTACCACTGATAACCCACCATATAGGAGAGCGATAACCACTACTAACGGCAAGTTTTTTTAAAAAAAAATGGAGTTTTTTTGTGGATTTTAGATTTATTTAGTACATCTTACGAAAAAAAGCTAAAATTAAGGAGAGAAAAATAAATTATTACAATGAAAATGGGAAAAAAGGGTAAAAATTGACAAACAATTACATAAACGGCGCCCGCTCTGTACAAATAAGAAATCAACAAATTCTTCATTTTTCATTTTGATCCATTACTTTGCTATTCCTTTTCTAAATGACATACACAATAAGATTTATTTTAATTTTAAAAAAAACTGAAGAATTTTATCTTAGCTACTATATGAAATTGCTTGAAAAAACAGTGATTATATTCACATAAAGAACTGTAAATTTTGTTATAAAATAGTGATTGGTCAATTTGTGAAAGCTAAAAAATACTTTTAATGTTATTCACAACTTATACAAAAAATTCTAGACAATTATTTGAAAACTTTTTTGAGTAAGCAATGACTTTGTTTGAACTTTTTGAAAAAAACTCAATTCGAGTAAAGCGGATTTTAAAGTTTGGCATCTGTTTTAAAGTTATGACATCTGATTTTACTATAACACTTGCAGTTTTTGTTCTAGTGTAATGGAAAATAAGACACTTGGTGTTTTTAAAGAGCTAATAAGATGGTGAATAAAATAAAATCATTAAAAGAAATTGTTAATTAAAAAAATACCATGATTATAGGGCAGAGACGGATACATAAAATCTGTCGTACAATCACAAAATCAATCACAAATTATCTCGTTGGTGTGGTGTTGTGTGGTAGCTAGGAGAGGGGGTACCGATTAGATATCGCCCTGGTTATTTGATAGTGGTCCAAAATTACGAGGTCCATCACCTTCGAGTAGCTGAACAATATGCGAAGTTGTATATATATATAATATTCACTCCCTCCCTCATTCAATCACGCGAAGTTTTATGCGCTTTCTTACTCACTCACTCGGTCTAAAGGGAAAATTATAAAAGTGATACACACACATCTGTTGTAATATTACTTCATCTCCAGATACAGTAATTCAAATTTAAGAAGTCCGTCATTAATATTTGTTTGGCAGTTTGCGTAATAATTCTGGTAATCTGAAAAGTATAAAAACACTTATTTACTACAGTAACTATTTTTAATAACTCATTAGATAGAGCCACATAACTATAGGTGACAGATATCACCATTAAGAAACACGATTTCTTTGTAGAGAATATCTTTATAGGTGCCTATATATATTTGGTGTGACGAGCCCCAAGAAATTTTGAAGTTCAAATATGTCACCTTAGATTCATCATGCTTACAGACAATATTAGACATTCTTTAAATGTCGGTTATGCAACTTATCTGGTATGTATATAGTATTCTATGAAAGAGAGATACATTGAAATCGTACCACAATTATATGTTTATATAATAAAGTAACAGGAAGATGTTAAATAATCCAAGTGGTAGATGTCCTCGAAATATATGTCTGTTTTTGAAAACACTTATCTGCTATAAAAAATTTTCAAACACAACTTTTCAAAGACGTTTTCTTTGATAGTAATTTAGATATTTCTGGTCGGCTGGGTGTCTTAGAAGTAGCAAGCTTGCTTCGCAAGCCCAAGATTGCAGGGTCGATCCTGTCTGGAGTTGATAGATTTTTTAGATGCGAAAATCGTAGGCACGCACATCATATGACCTTACTAAATATCCCACGAGTGTCAATCGTGCTATGACATTCCAAGGGAAATTAGATCGTGGTAATATATTACGCATCTAATGAAAGCTTGAATGAATAACAATTCAAGCGTTAAGATTGATTAGCAGAACCATGACTAGATAGCACCACAAGAAAATGGCTCTCAAATTCGTGAACTTGCCGTTTCTGTAAAAAATTAGCAGTAAAATCAAATTAAATGTTTTTTCTAAGTGGTGTTCCAATGAACTAATGAATGAGGATAATCTTTCGAGCAAGTTGTTCCGGGTAAAGAAACTGACTCGCGTTAAATCTCTCGAGGCTTAATGTGATGTTGAAGTCAAAGCAGCACTGTGAAGGGTGGTCAGCTAAGATCTCCGCTTCTTCATCTCATAATGTTTAAATGATTAGTTAAATGTGCTTGTGTTGGGAAAAAATAAACAGAGCCATATAAAATTGAAACAGTGCACGGAGTAACGAAGCAATCAGGGATTCATTAGTGATACCCTAGGACATATATCTTTATGTATACAATACTAGCTGCATGGCCCGGCGTTGCATGAGATTTCTCTACTTTTATAAATTTTCCCTTCTCTTCACAAAATCAGTACTTCCATTTAAATTTTTAGAAACTGCTTTGACTTGTTTGTTTCTTTTCCCTAAACTTAAGCCTGGACTTTTACCGGTGTGAAACTTAATTTCTTCTTTCCTTCATGCGATGCGAGTGATTGATATAATGATGTGATTAAAATTCCTTTTTTCGAAATTTTTTTAAATTCTCTCCTCTTCAGCTACCTCCTGCGTTGCACGAACATTTTTGAATGTATAACACATCGTCATGGAAATTCCCCTTCTTCTCTAGCTGTTAGCACTTCCTCTTGTGTATGTGTGCATGATTCCTACATTAACGTCATTACAATTCACTTTTTCAAAATTTCTTCCACAGCTTTCCATTGGTAGACACGATTCTTTTATTTCTATAGAGCCTGGAATTACAGTGGCTTTTTTGAGTGTAAAACTATACCTCTCCATTATTTATAAATGATAAATTAAAAATCATACGGATTGCTATTGAAATGATTTTTTCTTCTGATCGTTTGAATAATTGATTAAACATATGTAATATATAAATATATAAAAAAAATATATATATATATATATATATATATATATATATATATATATGGTGAAAAGCCTATATTCCTAGTGTTTACATTCACTAAAATCATTCAAAAACAAAAGATTACTGTCTGATAAATATATTTTAGTATTTTAATATAATTTTGTAGTTTTTCTTTCCATATATATATATATATATATATATATATATATATATATATATATATATATATATATATAATAATAATATAATATATATATATAATATATATATATATATATATATATATATATATATATATATATATATATATATATATATATATATATATATATATATATATATATATATATATATATATATATATATATATACTGTGTTTAGTAAATCATTCATACATGTATCTGACGAAAAAAAAAGTATATTATACAAAACTAACATATTAATTATGTTAACAATAATTATTTTCTTAGAGCTTAAAATAATAAATAGGGTTAACTTATTAGGGTTAACATATTTAATATTTAAAAAGACTGTTAAATTATTAAATCATTATATAAGATATATATTACTTTTATTATATTAATTATAAAGTACTTTTTCTATATTTAGTCTCAAATTAAATAATAGTTTAACAAAAACAAATATTTCAATGTGAGAAACTTAGCAAGCTATATAAAGTAAACAGAAATGAATGAATTTAAATATAAATAAAAATTATATTAGAGAAGTAATAGCAGTATTAAGTTTCTGCTATTGAATTATGGGTGAAATAACCTGAACCAGATAAACTGAAAAAAAAATTAATGATAATAAACATTAACAAAATAATAGCATAAATAAGAAATATTAGGAAGCCATCAACAGGAGAAATATTAAATTAGTCTTACATGAGGAATGGTGTAATACTATCTAACATCTCTGTAATATACCTAATATAAAGTATTAGTTATATTTCAATACTATAAAAAATTAAGTTAGTATGATCTAAAATAAAAAAATTATCTAAAATAGAGGTTTCTGTTGAAATAATCCAAAATCAACAACAGTACTGAATGATACAAACTATAAAACATGTTGCAAAAAATTAATTATTCAAATACTTTTTCGCAATATTTCTATTAACAATTGTAATTCTATTACAAAGAGCACAAACAAATGAGTACATGCAATCATAAATAACTATAGTGATGACTGAAATATATATATATCATATATAGGCAGTATGATAATATATAAAATATGTATACGATCCCCATAAAACTACATGAGGATAAGAGATTATCAGAAGTTACATTAAACCATCAGATGTAAAATCATATCAACACAGAATTTTAAAAAAATCCAAAGGGAGATATCAGAAAATCTTTTCAAGGTGCATATTGTTGAGCTAACACTTTTTCCATCACTAATGATTGATTTATATATTGCAAGATTGTCAGAAGGAAAAATAAGTCGAGACAAAAAAATCAGGTTCACATTGAACTTAAAGAAATCCAGAAGAAAATATGAGAAACATTGTTTCAAGGTCAGCAAATATATCGTAGTTGTATACTAGATCAGCAAATAGCTTTTTGTTAAAAAAAATTATTATTTTTTTAAAATTTAAAATAAAGATGAGATCTTATCGGTCATAGAGATCATAAGGCCATAAACAGTGACATACAAAAAACATGGTTCACAATATTACCAATTTGTCGATAGCAATTAGTTTGAATTAAGTGTCATTTTCACTGTTATACTTCAATTAATATTTTTCGACAAAGATGAAAACATTGAATTAGCTGATGAAGGAAGAGTAGAAAAATCTTTCTTTTCAACGACAGAAAATATAGCAATGTATTGATATGTAAAAAAGGTATACAATGCATATGTACAATTAGCTAAAAACTACATGAAGAACACATTTGTCAGAAGGAACATTAAGCAATGATGCCACAAACAGGTTTGAACAACAACAAAATAACAGAAAATCTTACATACCGTAAAATCCGGCGTATAACGCCCACTTTCAGCATAAAAAATTAAATTGAAATTTAGGGTTTCAAGAGCTTTAAAAACATAAAAAGGTGAGTATAGAAATATCGAAATACTGTTTATTTAAACGAAATGACGTCCCTTATGAACTTTAAGATTTGTTATTCTATATAGATGTATACTATTTTTTTCTATACCTTTAAATAATACCTTAAATAAATTACTTCAAAAGATGAGAGATTGCATATGTACATTTCAGTTCTCTTCATACAAAAGAGGGTGTGCGTTATATGGCGAGCATAACAAGCATTAAAAAAGGCAGCTCAAAAGTATAGGTGAGCATTATACGCCCGATTTTATCGTAATCTGATATTTGTCTTTGCATTGTTTTTCTAGCGTCAAATTGTTCGATATTGTCCCTTTTTTAATTCACCATTGGAGTACGAGTCTAAATAACTATGCATATCTTTCATGATATTCAACATTGATCATCATCTGCTGATGAAGGAAGAAAAAAAATAATCTTTTTTTTTCAACCGAAGAAAATATCATAGAAATGTACATTCATAGAATCTTTTAAAATATATATGAAGAACAGATTATGGAAGAAAGTTAAATAATAATGCAAACAAGACAAAAATTGCATTAACTTTGAATTTTAAATTGCAAAAAAGAATTTTTTTTGAGCATTCAATCCCCTCCATTGTCTGATTTTGATGAAATTACCATAAACAGCTCAGAAAATCTTAGACGTAAATAAAAATTCGCATTAGCATTTGTATTCTTATCTATTGGCATCACTGCATTTAAATTGGCACCAGGCGAACTGTGCAATTTCCCACTAAAATCTTACAAAATTTTTTCTTTCATATAAAAATCTTTGTTATTTTGATAACACGGAATGTTTCGTGTGGCGTCAATTTGTTTGTGGTGACACCGATAGGTTAATACCTAAAAATATGACTTAAATCACGATATCTACAATCTTATAATCGCAATAATTTTTGCATTGAGTTCCATTTTCTTTTTGTTACCTTAATATTATAATTGCAAACGTTTGTATGGATGTTTGTTACTCTTTCATTCATAAACAACGGAACGGATTTTAATGAATCTTAACAATAATATAGCTTATACAATAATATAGTTTTTTCTTGCTCATTGTAGTTTTAATTATATGATACCCCTTGACTTAAGTTTTTAAGTCAGAAATTGATTTGTGATGCTTTTTGTTAACAGAAGCTTAGATAATGTGGTACTTATATATTAGCATCACCACAGCAAAATTGGTGCAATGCAATTCACACCTTGATACCAAAGCAACAACGATTCTAACATATTTTATACAAAATGAGTCAGATTTTGGCGGAAAATCACGCGATTCATGAGGTTTCAATTTGGCTGCGGTGACGATTATACTTAAATACTGATAATAGTTACTGATTCTTTAACACAAATGTCAGTGGATTATTTTAGACAATGAAATTCACTTCTTATCTGCTTTTTTTCTTATGTTCAATAATAATAATAATCTGTTACATAAACTTTTATTGATTGTCTTTGTTCAATGACAAATTCTAATTCTTGCTTATTGTAACAATGAAGTTGAAAATCCTAGATAGCATTATAACAAAAAGAGAACATAGTAATAAATAAATTTTTCGACGCACATTTTTTTAATGATTTTATTATGCATGTTTGGTAGTAACAAATTGATCCTTATATCAAAACAAATACTTTTATCACTACTGTACCACAATAATAAAATTGAGTTTGCATGTCTCTTTTGTTGAATTGAAATCCGCCAAGAATTCTCCGGATGAATTGATGTTAAAAATTCTCTGTTTGGGCTGCATTAGATTTAGACTTGAAATTTAGCACATATATTTATTTTACGAAGAAGAGATCCATTTAAAGTTGCTTTTGTGGAAATTCAATTGATTATTGAATTAAGCGAGCGCAAAATATCTTTCTACTTCTATTTTGGATATTATTAGAAATTCTTAATTTTGACCTTTTTATATCAAGAGGTTAGAGTTACAGCTATAAATATATTTTTCAATAGAATCAAATTCTTAATGCTAGATATATCAAAAATTTATTAATACGTAAACAGTATTTATTTATACAACATTGTGAAATACACAATGAAGGGGGTGGATAATGGCTAGTCAGCTATAGTTTTGTACTATTTTGCAATTGTTGAAACATGGAATTAGCCAATAAAAGAAGAACAATAAGCTTTTCCAGACCAAATTGTCGCGCTATTAGGTTGGAAATATGTAAGACTTAATGCTAAAGTGTACCGATATTCAGGCAATTATTTAATTTCAAGCTTTACTTTCTTTGGGGCTTACTACCTTGATATCAAAGTCAGGTAAATTGTAGCCCGAGCACAACCCTAGATTGATAATTAAAAAAACACGTAAAAAAAAAAAAAAACTTGTATGTTAAAAAAAAAAAAAAATTAACTTAAATCTCACAATATTGGCAATCTGTTTATTGCAATTAGTTTTACTTATCATTTTTATGTTACATTTTTCTACTTTTTTGTTACAAAGGAATTTGACAATAGAGGAAAAGGTACTTACGTATCGGCGTCACCTCAGCAAAATTTGTGATATCAAAACAATATTCTTATGTATTTTACATGAAAAAGAAAAAAATAAATAAGTCAATTTTTTTTTGAAAAAAAGTGCCACTTTGGCTGCGGTGATAAAAATACGAATGGAATGGGATGAAATGTTGGTACTTCCGTTTCATCGCAACACAATGTGAACATTCAAAATAACTCTCTAAGTTAGCAGCTTTGATCTTCGCTTAGAATAAACTTGTGTTGCAAATGTTTTTATTAAAGTTTAAATGTTTTTAGGGCATTAATTTTTAAGTTAAAATTTCCAAATCTAACTCATCGGTAACATCTTTTTTTTTTAAAAAAGTACTGCGTTAATGAATTCTTGAAAAAATGGTTTTATTTCAGCAATAATCCGTTTTTCCATATTATAGTTTAATTTATCACTATATTCTCTTTTTGTTATTCTGCTAGCTTTATTGTTACAATAAGCAAGATTTTAAATTTTTCGTTGAATAAAGAAAAGCAATTAAGTTTTTTTGTAACAGATTATTATTATTTTTGAACATAAGAATCAAAGCAGGTAAGAAGTGAATTTCATTGTCTAAAATAATCCACTGATATTTGTGTTAAAAAATAAGTAATTATTATCAGTACTAACGCATAATCGTCACCGCAGCCAAACGGTTTGAAGGTGTGATTCGCATGGCACCAATTTTCCTGTGGTGACGCGAATACATAAGTACCAAATTATCTAAGCTACTGTTTACAAAAGCTTGAAAAATCATTTTTTGACTTAAAAACTTGAATCACGGTATCATATAATTTAAACTACAATAAACAGGAAACAATTACAGTTAAGAAAATAAACAAACATAAAACTGTGTGACAATAAAATAGATATTATAGTATTAATTTAATACGAAACAATTCATATCCTAAGATATGGGAAATCTAATGTTATCATATTTGTGTTGCAAATCCAAAAAATGAAATTTAGAAAGAACATTTTTTTACGACAACTGTTTCGAAAAACGAATGTAATTCCACCACAAAAAGTTAAAAAAAAACTATAAATAAAAATATTAACAGTAAAATGTGCTAAAATACCCCAAAAAACTGCTTTAAACATTAATTTTCGCAAAGGTGACTTGACACAATTGATGATATCATATTTCCATTTAGCTGAAAAATCACTTAAAAATTATATTTTAAAAAATTATTAAGTGATTCTCGAAAAAAAAATCTTTGAGGTGTTCAGGATAACGACCTACAGCTTCTACATAATAAGTTTTAGACTTGTGAGTTTCTTAGTTATGCCGGTACAGCTGAAACACACAAACTGTTTGTTTTATTAGTAGTTTAATATAGACAATGTTAAAGAAAAACACGTGCTATTCATTAATAAATTGGTGCATCGCAATTTAAATAGTTACATGATAAATTAGTGTATGTACGTTTGTTTTCTATTGTTTACACAATGAAAACTAACTTCCGGGGAAAGGTCCTAGGTGCAGCAGCTGCTGGTCAAAAGAGAATCAAATCAGGGAAAAAACACCCAAAAATAATAGTCCAACAGCATATGTAGAAAGAAAAATTGTTCGTTGTGTCCCTGTAGCGCAATGAATAAATTTGAGCTTTTTTTTGCAAACATAATATATTTTAAAGAGGGTAGAGCCATTGCAGAGCCGTGACCTAAAATTAAAAAATAATTTTTTAATGAGTGTTCATATTGCAATTTCGCTTCACAGAAAGGAATGATTTCACAAAAACATATATATGAATGCAAATGAGAAACTTAACATGCTAAAAAGGTAAATAGAAATGAAAGAAGGAAAATATAAATAAAAATTATAACAGATAATAATAACAGTAGTATGATTTTGCTATCAGAACTATGAGTGAAATAATCTGAAATAGATAAACCAAAAGAAAAACGCATGTCATAAATATTTTTCGTAAAATATTATCATAAATAACATATATTGGGAAGCCTTTAACTGGAAAAAAATAATATTAGTACGAACCAAAATTTTAAACAATAGATAAAATAAGCCTACATTGTAATAAAACATTAAATTAATATTATACGACGAAAGGATGATATTCTGTCTAACATCTATATTGCATTTAATATAAAATTTAGATGTAATAAAGAAAATTTGAAGGAAATTTTTAAATAAAAAAAATTTAAACATGAATAATATAAGTAAATAAATATGAAGTAAACTAAAATATAGTAGAAATTATAATATTAATTAAATTACATATTTTTTGACATTACGTAAAAGAATAAAATACGTTGAATGTAAAAATGGTTCGGAATAATCAAATGGATAAGCAAAGAAAATGAGACTGTTCCCAAAACAGCTTACTAAAAACCCAGTTGTTGAAAAAAAATGTAAAAATCACTTTAAAATTTAATTTTAAAAAATCTAAAGCGAATTTTGAAAAAACTCTTCATAGTGCACATCATAAGGAGACAGAATAATTATGTGCCAAGTTTCATACTTCTGGGTTGCTTAGTGTAAGCTGTAGAGGTGAAACACACACGCTTAAAGCCTACTTTATTAATATAGATAAAAAACACGTATCACAGTGTTTATCCGCGATGAACTCTAAAACTACTCAACAGATTAAAATATAATTTTGCCTATTGTGTGTCATTTCATCCTACTTAAAATATAGAATGGTTTTCACTTCAATTAGTGACGTCATAATTTTTTTATTGCCGGAAATGTGAAGAATCCGGGAAACGGGGAAATTGGCAAAATGTTGCAATGTGAGTGCGACTGCAGAAGCGGATTTTGTCGACCTAAATGTGCGAAAAGAGACTGCCTAGTATATGTTAGGACGCGGAATTCGAATTTTGAATCGGTTTCCTATAATACCCATAACTGTGCCGGAAAATGGCGGTAGGCCGTATTTTAGATACTCCGTGGCAGGAGCTAAACTGGAAAGAATTGGTGGGCGAAAATGTGGTCCCAAATGTATTTCAAAAAGGGCAAACCGAATCAAATATTCTTTCTGAAAAACTACCGTAATTTTGCAAGATAATTCCGGACGACCGTCTATTACGTAAACCATGGCAGGAGCTGACCCAAAATATCTTACATTATAAAAAGTATGTTTCAGGTTTATACAGGATGGTGAACGCGAATCTGAAATTGAATTTTGGAACTTGCCGTAACATTGCCTGATAATGCCGGTAGACCGTTTATTACGCGAACCATGGCAGGAGCGTACCCTAATAGTTTTAGAGCGAAAAAATGTTTTCCTATGTATTTTAGGAAGGTGAATGAGGATCTAAAATCGAATTCTACACATTCCTGTTACTTTGCCGAAAAATGCCGGACGACCCTAATGCCGCTTACCAGGGACAGAAGGCCCAGGGCGCTGAAAGTAGTCTTTGGTTGCAGCTAAGGTCGAAAACGAGAATCCGTTATCAGATTTCAGAACCTCCAGTAATTTTGTCGGATATTGCTGAAATAATTTAGAAAAGCTTTGCATTCAAGTCCCACGTCCAGATTTTGCTTCTCTTTAGCGCCTGAACATGCATGCGCTGGACATCAAAGTCATACTCTTTTTCGTTTTTGGGTGTTTGATGAGAATCCTAGATTGAATTTTTGGAATTCTCATAACTTTTCGGGATAATGTCGTACGACCGTAATATTCGCAGGAGTGGTATTGAACTAACTCACAGACCGGGGGACGCAAATTGTGGGTCATAGAAGTATTTAGGGGCCACTAATCAAAACATTCCCATCCAATAAAAAAACACACTTCTATGTCAAACAATGCCAGACGTCCATATTTTAGGCGAATCGTGTGGCAGGGGCTTACCTCCAAATTTTTTATGGGTGAAAAGTGAGTACCTGGTTCTTTTCTGGGGGGGTACAAAAATATCTGAAATTGGATTTTAAAAACTTTGCGGATAAAGCTAGACGATAATAATGCCTCCTTCGTAGAATGAACAAGCCGGAGTAGATGTAACGAAAGTGGGCACTGGGGGTATCTCGGGATGGGAAACGAGAATCTGGATTTGGATTTCAAAACCTAACTTAACGTTACCGGATATTGCCGTAATGTCAAACAATGCCAGACAATGTCAGGCTTTGCGTTTGACTCCCGCGTACGGATATACTGTACGGACATACTCTAGGAACTAAATTTGCTGGCACAGCCTTGTAAAAACCCGATTACAATAGGAAATTGTGTTGGCAATTGCAATTTCAGGCATTGTATTCACGATGTTAGGTGGTGGACAAACGGCACAATCCGCCTTCAAGCTAACTTTAGACATGCATTATAAACCAGACACAATGTGTTCCACTGAAAAAAATGAGTTCAATCATAATCAAGGATGAGTGTACATTACCATAAACAGTCACTTGAAGCATTTCATAGAACTTAAGCGGTAAAGAAAAGATATTCGGTGGTGCTGTTCTTTTACTGTCTGGCGATCTCCAACGAGCATTGCGAGTCATTCTTCGGTGTACTTTTGCTAACAAGAGTAACGCATTCTTAAAACAATCGTTTTCTCACCGAAACGTCAAAAAACTTTCATTGACCATAAACATGCCAGTACAATTGCAAGATGATCCATCGGTGCAAATCAGCACGCAAAATCAGATAATGTCTGTGTTGTTGTTCAGGAAAAAATGAACTGATTGAGAGTGTCTTACCGGATATACTATATAATTATCTAGACAATGATTGGAATTGTAGTCCTGTTACTCGGAAAAACATGTCGCTACTAACGAAATAAACTTCTAGATTTAGAGATGATGTCAGTGGAAGCATTGTGTTTAAAATTAATTGACACTATTGTTGATGAAAACAATGCCGCAAATTTTCCAACTAAAGTTTTGTATTCTGTGCAGATATGAGGAATGCCACCACACAAGTTTCGGTTAAAAATTGGTTCACTGGTTATTCTGCTGCGTAACTTAAATCCTCCTAGATTATGAAACGGTACACGTTTGGTCATCAAAATAATTACCGGGAAACTTATTAAAGAAAACATTTCCGTTGTAACGTTTAAAGGAGAAATCATGTTGTGGGCCATGTATTCCAGTGATATCGTCAGAATCTCCAGTAACATTCAAAAGGCTTCAATTCCATATTCGTTTGGTTTTCATGATGAGCATAGGTAAATCTCAATGCCAAAGAATGTCCATTTGATGCTGGGAATTAGAAAACTCATTTTTTTCGAACGGTTTAAAGTTTACAAAATTCTTCGATGGGTGAATAATATGTACAAAATTTCATTTCGTAATAGTTTCTGGGATATAAACATAATAAAAAAAATGATAAAATATGATTTTTAAATACATAAATAAAAAAAAGTTATTCAAAAGGTGCCAAGTCCTCTTAAAGTTTTCATTTAATACACAGAGTTCTTAAGATATGAGTTTTTTATTGTGCAAATTCACACAATATGCTAGAGGAATCCGAAATCATTTGCAAATGAAAATGATCATTTATGTACAGTTTTTTAGTAAAGGTCTAATCAGTCACAAAAGGTTAAAACTAACAGGCATATTCCAATAAGCACTGACGAGATTTCAACTCTAAACCCCTAATTCTTTATACAGGTGATTTAATCAACTAAGACAGGTGCTCTTTACGATTTAAAGCAGTATCTTCATATACGTAATTTAATAGTATTCATGGTATATATTTAACTTATTTTCTCGTTGATAGATAGAAGAGTGTATTTCAGATAAGGAAATATCTTTTAAACATATTTTATTGTTAGTATGTCAAAATATTTTCAAATCAGTCAAAGTGTTCTGCAAAAGAAATAAAGTTGTGAATCCCTGACTTAGAAGTTTCATTGTACGTTAAATGTATCAGAAATCAACCTTCCCATATTGTTCCACGGTAGAAAGTGTAAATTTTGAAAGCTAGTTTAGACATTATATTATTGTTTGAATGAGTTTGAAAACCCTAACAACGTCCTACAGTTGGGTTTAGAAACAATCGACCCTCTGCAAAAACCACCTGCAATCGATCATTCATTTAAAGAGCGTTTCAAACTGAACGTTTGAGTCTCAAATTCTCTGTTTTGAGACAGGTTGAAATTTGAGAGTGCCAGCTCAAATGCCTAGTCCTCATAACCTGAACTCGAAAGAAAATAATTCAGTAGATTGTTAATAGCTCTCGTACTGTTTTGAAGAAAGATGATTGAGTTCTGTAATAAGAAACTCCAACTTATTCGAATTGAATAGTGTATTGTAGAAACACAGATTTAAAATAGACAAACTTGATGTTTTTTAATAAAAACGTGTTTTAGTTAAAACCTATCGCAGTTTTCGAAAGAAATTACATATGCATACATAAAATAATCTAAACGTTTAAGATATAAATGCGTTCTTATGTAGTATAAATATAAATAAAACATCCACGAAAAAAAAGCATAAATTATTCTCTCATTACCGAAAATTTTTTCTAGAATTAATTTTTACTTAAATTTGCAAAAAGTTTGAGAAGACTGTAAGTTTAATTTGTAATTTCTTTCACTTTGAAACCGAGACGAAATATTTTATTTTTTGAGGCAATATTTGATTCTTAAAAAATATTTATGAAAAATTGAAAGACAAAATAAAGATTATACAAAGTAATATTCATACATGTAATTGAATTATCAAAGCATAAAAAATAATTAGTTTTGCACTAGTTAAATACATGTAGGTCACTGATGTATTTAGAGAAAAAGAAGAGTATAAAAAGTTAGCATACAATCAAAAAGACTATAATTTAAATAACCAAATACGAGGAACAAAAGATCCTATAAAAACTTTTCAAATGTTTTAACATATGGAAATGCTAACTACAAACGATTAAAACTAATTTATTTAAAGATTCAAACAGAAATAAAATTTTTGTCATGTAAAAAATATGTCTTTTGTTTTCTAGAAATAAAAAATTGATTTATAAAATTCTTTCTAACGTGCCAAATAATTTGCAGATTTTTTTCAGAATAGCAATTTTTAGTGTAAAGTATTATGTTCAAGCTTGAATCAAAAACATAGAATATTCTTCACAAATCCAACCTGTTCACCATTTGGCTTAGACAACAATGTATAAGAGGAAAAAAGTACGAAGAAATAAACTTTCTTGATTCAGTTAAATGTGCAGAATTATATACTAAACAGATGTGTCCCTCTTCCTCTAACTGACTAAAACTTTCATTAAATAAATTCAAGTTAGAGTTTAAATAAGTTAGAGTTTATCAATGGTGAGTTACAGAAGCCACACAATGTGTGTCTTCATTTTTTGTTAAGTCTACAAGCGGAGTATTGTATACAGCCTTCTTCCAGGTAATTCAAGAGCCATATTCACGAGGAATCCAGGTCAAGTGATCGTGATGACCATACTCTTGGAAGGGATGGCTAATAATTCTGTTATATTTGAAACGGATAGTTTCTAAATGCTTCATTCGTCCTATAACTTTGGACTGCACCATCTTGCATAAATACTATGCGACACATAAACATACTGGCCAACTGATTTGCACCTCATCTAATACTTGATACTTCCTTCTTTTGGTTTGTAAAAAGCATTATCTCGTCGCGGGACTGATGTAGCAAGCTTCTGATATGTTTCTACAGTTATTTCAGACCATGCTTTATGAACTGATATTTCTAGTTCTTTCTAGTTTTGGACTTTTTGATAGACATTTCAGATGATGAAATACACCACGGTTATGTTTAAATAGGTCTATAGAGTTTGGTCGCAATGGGAGTTGCAATGTCGTCCGGATATATTCCGTCACCATCTGAAAAAAAATCTTTCATTAATAGTTTAACATAATTTTCTAAACGAGATAAGCACCCATTTCATGTTCTGTTACCCTTTATAAGTGATAAGGGGACCGAGATTCCATTCTAACCAAATGCTTCCCAGATCATTAATCCTTTACCTGCAGACTAAAGAGGTTGCATGCGATTTGGAGGAAGAGTTCTATGTTGTTCCGAACGAACTTACATTATTTGTAAAAAAGGTAAAACGACTCTCATTGGTCTATATATACAGCTTGACCCACATTATCCCAGATTTTATATACTTTAGCAGAAGCAGAACGAATTTTTCGATTTAAAGCTGATGAATAGGGTTTTCAGTTGGTCGTCGACATTAAAACCCAAGAAAATTAAGTTATCTTCATATTGTTCTGTGAGAAATCTTTTTCAAGTTTAAACTGAACCTCTTTTTGTGATTATCAGAGTTGTTCACCGTCCACTTTTCTTATATTTCTTTACAATCCACTTCAATTTTCTCTCATCACATTTTGTCATTTTCTTGGAGTTATGTCCCTTAGATGAAATTTTGGTGCTATCATTATTTGAATATGCTTTATATATTCTTAATACGCTTCTGTTTGATACAATATCAAATATCATAAAAAAAATTTCCAAACAACTTACAATTTCAGATATTTTCACGTTTCATAGAAACAATCTTCCGTCTTTTAAACTAACAGCTTTTGTTGTTGACATCAAAAAAGAACAACTAGATTCATAAAATCAAAAAATATTAACTTTAAATAATACAGACGATTAACTTAACTCAGTGGCATGAAAGGCCTATTTACCCAACTCGGTACATTCGACCTTGTACCCTGAAGTGTATGAGCAGATGTTTCGGTCAGGTGGTCAGCCTGACGCGAAACTCCTAGTGTTAAGTTCCCAAATAAGCTTGACACTCATTTTATTGACTCACCAAAGAGATAAATGCTGAGTCAGCCTAGCCCAGCCTGCGATTTGAACCTCGAACCTGTGGTGCGGTAGGGCCATGCACTAACCATTCAGCCACTGGGCTAAAACAATAGAGAAGATTAGTTTGACAAATACATTTTCTAAGATATTAATAGATATGTTCTATAGTAGCAGTTTAAGGAAGGATAAATATCAAAATATAATTGATAGGTAACAAGTCATTTGACCAATTATATTTATTTGCATGCTGTTGAAAATCTGGACTGATCGGAATGAGCGAAAAAGAGATTCACACCGTTCGTCATCGAGGACATAGGTAACGTGCGAAACAAGATATTTCTTCTAAAAAAAGAATTACCCAATGACAAAGATTGCCGTAAGCCTATTGAATGTTGTGACTTTTTAAAGTAAAGAATCAAGGGTTGATTTGAGCCGTAATTCATATTCGGCAATTGTGTTTTCCAAACACTTTTTTGCTTTGCTTTACGCATGTTCAGAACAAATTATAAGTCGTTTTGACGAGTGGTTCTTTTAATCAAACTTTTTGAAAAGTGTACTTTAAATGTAATTTCTCCTTATATTTACATCTCATAGCTAATTTCTTAAATCATGCATTCATTTTAACATGTTTCAAGAGCCAATAGATTTAAATAATCTATTGAGGGATAAAAAATTTAGTACGTTTTTAGAGGAAATGTCCATTTGTATAAAATTTATGGACCCATAATATTAAATATGTGAGGGATGTAGAATGATCCCCATAAATAATTTTTATGAATTTTATATCTTGTTTCACTTTAAATATATTTAAAACGGTATGCCCAACAACAAATCCTTCAAGAAATACACGTAGACGCTAGATTTTCAATTTTTTTTTCGTACTGTAATAATTCTTCTGGATGGTTTGCTTAAGTATCTCTTTAATCGATCTGAGTCATGCATTAGTTTTTCAGAACTACTAGCAAACAGTTCATAAACGATTTGACCAATTTTATACAAAATAAAAAGTAAAAGAATAAGTTTTTATTCGTTCAGAGGAATACAAAACGAATTCCGGCGTTTATGCTCAAAGGCGTTTATTACATATGTTTTAAAATACCGATGAAACACAAACTTAAACTTCTTAACCATTAAATGGCCATAGTAGTCAAAAGCAGCTATTCATAAAGCATGCATTTTTTCATTTTGACAAATAAAATGCCAAAAATTTAAATAAATTAATAAATGATAGACTTTTTTACATTCTACTGTTCTATTTTCAAATTCTATTTGCCTTAGTTTGGACAGTAAACTTCTACTCGAAATGAAGCTCATTCAAAACGGTTTATCCTGATTATTTCCATTAATTTTAGGTACAACTTGTGTTCTTTATAGAGAAAACCCTTTTATTATCAATGACATTCTGAAAATCAAAAATGAATAATGAAAAGTGAGTTAAAACTGAAGCGTTTAAACAATGGTGACTAAAACATGCTTGATATAAATTCGAAACGTAGTAATTATTTTTAAATAGAGCGCAAAATAATTAACTTTACAGAAATATTGAATTCCTTAAGAAAGCCAATAAAAATAAACGGACAAATGAAGTTACAATTAGGCTTGATTTATTCTATTGAAATAAATGAGGTAAAAGAAAGAACTTGGCGTTTTCAAAGAAAGGAAAAAAAACTGCTAAAAACGGTTTTAGGAAGAGTAATATTTCTTACTGCGTTACAAATACCTGAGCGATGTTTTATATCACGAATTATAATCTTAATATGATTACAGATTATGCCATTTCTAAAACTGAATGGTTTTGAGCTCAGCAATATCTCTTAGTGGAGGTTGATGAGATGAATACTTTTGTCTAAATACAGCCCAAGCATTCATAATTGAATTTAAGTTTAGTAATCTTGCTGTAATTTGTATGTTCTTACGCAATTGTTAGGAATCTTGCCTTCCTCTATTAATGGATAACGTAGTGAAGTGTTGTCGTCGATGAATGAAAACTGTTGTCCCGTAGCATTTCAGAAAAGCCAAATATGAAATTTCAGAACCTTACCCATATACTTTGTTCCACCAATAGAGCTTTATTTAAAAACGTCGTCGAGAAGACGTTATGCTCACCTACACCAAAACTATACTGTGGTGGAAAGGATATAATTCTGTGATGTTATGTTACTAGTGAAGTAATGTATTTCACTTTCTGTCTAGAGATTATGCTGAGAAGAAAATCTCCCTGTAAATTTAATCGGGATTCATAGAAAAAAATCAGTCATACACATGCTTGTTTGCTCAATTTCAATGTCCTCGACACCAAGGACAACATGTCTTATTTGCATGCAAGTCAATGACACGGTAATAGCTCAATATGTGGCATATAGGCCACTCTCCCGGAGTATTGTTAAATGTTAGCTTAGAAAATATTGTTTCTGTGAATACCACAATTTTTTTACTTACCATTTTGGCACACATTGCTCGACTGAGTCCCGTAATTATGATATAAATTGATGTTACTTATTTGTTGTTATTCTAAAGGGTCTCATCACTTCATAGGCCTCTGGACTGATATCAATTCCACAGCTTGGAAATTACACACTGTATAACTCGAATCTTTATTTTCTTACATTTCTTCTATGCTTTTCAAATACATTGATCTGTTTTCTTCAAGGCATAATCAATACTTAGATAACAGTTTAAACATGCACAAGTTCATTGATTAAACAAAACAGGCAAAATCACCAATGCGCATTCATATAATTTTATTTGCTGCAATCTAAATAGCCCCCTCTATCTTCCTATTAAGCCCCTGTTTTGCTGATGAACAATCATTGGTTAGCATCAAAAATATCGCAGTTTCTTCTTCATTTAACCCTTTCATTTTTATAGTTTTCAAATTTGGACATTATTGTATGTTTTAAATACCTCGTAGAGATATTGATGGAAATGTTTTATAATGAATGATCAATTTTTAAGACAGAGACAGGGAGAGTCCTATTACATTAAAAAAATTAATACCTTCCAAATTCAACATAATTGATATAATAATGATTTCATTTGATATATTTTGTAAAAAAGATGTGTTTCTTAAGATTCTAATTATGTCTATTGTTTGTTGTTCTTGTGGCTAACGCCACCTATCTGACGTAGTCAGATAGAAGCCCACGAAATTCATCGTGGCAAGGGGCTAGAAGTACGCCTGTCGAAGGCCTCTACCTTGAGCACTATACAGGGGACACTACGAATTAGCTCGGTGAAATTCCCCGAAGGGACGATAGGTGGCGACACCACCTATCTCCACATCCACAATTTAGCATTCAACTGAAGGGGAGGGAAATATTATCCATTTCCCTGCACTCGTGAATCAGTCCAGAAGACTTTCGAACTCACTGATATATCTGGCAAAACTGGTGAGACAAAACACTTCACATGTGTAGCGGCATGTTTTGGCCATCATCCCCCTCCCCGTTGTTCATGTGAGACACATTTGTGTTCCGTGTAAGACTTTTTTTACAAATTACTTGCTTCATACGTTAGTTCTTAACTGAAAACAGAAAAATAACGGACAAGACACTAACGGAAACTTATGCGATGCTGGTATGTGTTAATGAAAATCAAGCACTTTCGAAAAAATAAGTGTACAGGTAGTCCACCCGTTTTCGAAAAGTGCGGAAAGTGTTTCTAACAGCCCCTGTAGCGAAAGGCTGGCAACCTCCGTCAGTGATTAAAACATTGAGAAAGTGAGGAAATTAATCACTGAAAATGGTCATTTAACTGTAGGCATGATAGCTGATGAACTGCAGATTAACTGTGAATCCGTACGACAAATCGTTACCCAAAATTTAGGGATGAGAAATTGTGTTGTTGATATTGACTATATTCCTGACATCCTACAAAACGTGACGAGTGTTTTGAACTCCATGTCAAAGGAAGACATCTTGCATAATTTCTAGGACATGTATAGCAGATCTCAGAGGTGCATAGTTATGGGAGGTGATTAGTTCGAAGGACAGTAAGGTAACTTTCGTTAATATTTCATCTATGTTAATGTCACAGGACTATTCACCGAATTTTATTGTCAGAGGTTGTATATATATCTTGTTTTAATATTATTTTAGCTTGCTGCGACTCTCTCTTTCTGCAAGTCTCAAATTTTTTTTCAACACAGTCGCCTAATGCAGGTTTGGACAGGGTTTTTTGGGAGCCAGTAACAACAAGTATTAAAATTTTTTTAAGTCAATTCCAGCTTAGATCTAATTAATATTTAATTAAGCTATTTTTTGTTAAAAAGTTACAATCAATATAAATGTGTATACATATGACAGAATCACATTATTAAGTGGTAATGAATTTTTATCAATTATCATTAAAGTATCCTATTGCCATCCAAAACATTTGGGTATATAAAATTTTAGTTCAACTGAATGCTTTAAAACGTGAGAAAATTTTTTTTGAGTTTTGATACAAGTCGCCAAAAGGGTCGCTAAGTCGCCAAATAAGCCGTATTTGTAATTCTTTAAATAATTAGTTTTAATCAACTAATATTTATCAATTATAATTAAGTTATTGTATTGTCATCCAAACTAATCCTGTACATAAAAATTTAGCTCAATTGAGGGCTTTAAAATGTATTTTTTTAACGATTGTGAAAATTCAAACAAGATACATAAATACATATATAGGAGTGTGAGTTAATAGTAGGAATTGAAAAATTCACTGTGTTGGATTGTAACTCAAATCATTCAATCAGTGAATTTGCTATCACTGCTCCACAACTTATGTTGAAAGAAATGGTAGAAATATAATTTTTTTGTTAAAATGACGTTGAAATCCTGAAACCCGGGTTAAACATAAAATGGCAGTTTTCTCATGCTATGACGTATTTATTAAGACAAATTCGTTTACTGAGGGAATTTAATTTGCGCTCAAGATGTGAGTCTAGTCGCTTTTAGCTACCTGTATAAAAGCCTTTTGAGATAGATCCAGATATTGTCTTTAAAACGACTTTGAGGAATCTGTACAGAATGCAAAATATTAAAAACAAGCTGTATCTTCAAATATTCCACTTTTTCACATGGAGAAATGCCATAGTATTATTCTCTTTTAGCTGTCACATTTGTTCGAAAACACATTTTTCACTAAACATCCTTATTTTCGAGTAATGCAGCCAATCAGAGTATTCAGATTGCATGAACTGAAGAAAATCTCTAAAAATTGTTACTGTTTAAGTTCAAAGGATTGAATAGTATCAAAAAAGCCTCACGATGTTATATCAGGAGTCAAGATATTAACCTACATGCCAATTATGCTAATGAATCAAATTTCAGAGTCCATCGCGAATTGCTTTCGTGTGGTTTTAGAGTGAGATGTCAGTCAAAGCAAACCTCTCACACACTCTATGTACGAAGTGAATTGGAGATATACAATATATAAGAAATCAATACTAATGCACAATTTAGAGCAAAATAGTTTGCGCGATTTTCATTAAAATCGTGAATATTCATTACGTACTAAAATATATATTCTAAACATCTTCAGATATACATTTTTTAGAAGATTAATATATAAATTACAGTTTTAAAAAGCTAACAAACACTCTATTATAATGAATTGAACTAAAAAGAAAAAAAATTTTTCTTAATATAAGATTAAAAGAATGAACGAGAAAATTATAATGTAATTGGGGCAAATGCGTGGGGTGCTTTATATCAATTGTTATAATGTCTTACTAGTTCTATTCCGAAATGCTGAGTTAGTGTAAAAATATAGTACAAAGCATACGACGCTTTTAAGAAAACGATGTTAATTTTTTTGTTAATCATTTTATATTTATATTAAAAAATTAATATATACTATTCAACACTATTAGAAAGCATTTTTTTAAATGTGTTTTAAACTACCATTTATTCAATGTTAAATTTATCTTTGAGATTTTTTTTATATTTGAAGTTGGAATTATGTGGCTGCTGGAATTAGTCTTGCTCTTCATTATATATTAATTAATAGGTCAAAGGATATTTATTCTCTTCGTTTACGGGGCTTCGGATGAGTCGCATATTGTTATATTTCAGAAACAGGTCAAACTAATAAAAGTGTGTTAAGAAGAAAAACTAAATGTGAATCGTATTAACACCTTTTAAACGTATTGCTATAAGGTTAATTCGTATCATTACTTCTAAACATATTGTTTTATAAAAACAAAAAAAATATTTTGCAGTTAGAACATAAATTATTTTTTTCATATGCACCAGTCTTTTTTTTATTTCCATTTTCAGAAAAATTAAATAATTGTTTAGATTATGATAAAAATTGCTGACATACACAATCACCTCTTCCTTACATAAAGACCACTTTTTGTGCTTGTTTTATTTGTATTAACCACAATCCACGGTTTAGGTCATACCTTAATCTTTTAGTCACTTATTCTGGAAATAGTCCCCAAATCTGGAAATGATGTGTGGAGTTAGATGCCAAATCTGAAAATGGTATATGCAAGAACATGTCAAAATCTGCAAGTGGTATATGAAATTAGTCACCAGATCGGGAACGGAACAAAGCAATAAAATTATTGTATTGTCATCGGTTCTTGATAAGTGTACTAAATTTCGTATTAATCTGACTTTTTCAAGTGGGTAAAAAACGATTTCCTTCCATTGCATACTGGTGAAACTTGTAAAAGCGCGTTAAAAAGCAAAACCTAATAATAAAAAGAGCCCTAAAATTACTTTTACTTAAGCTAATGCTCTCGAATTACTTTTTGAAATAGTACGAATAGAATGAGTGTGTGTGTGTGAGAGTGTATGACAACCTTTAAATATATTTATCTTCTAAATTTTATACAGGAATTCAAAATTCTCATGTTTTGTTAATGTTTGCTTGCACATGAAATAAATTTATTAGAATGTAACATTTTTCATGTATTGAATGAGTGTGTGAGTATGAAATTATATCACATCATACTGTATATCTCAAGCATGTTTTAAAATCAGTGGTTATTGCTGTATTTTAAGGAGGTAGTCATGTATATAATGTTTTCTTATGACAGTTTTTAGTAACTGCAATAACCAAAACAATTTTTTTTTATTCTGAAAATATTTAAGAAGCCTTAAGCCTATTATATCGTTTGCAATATATTGATTATAAAAAATATAGATTTATGGACATGTATACTTGAAATATATAAATAATCTTGGAGTTGTAAGCAAGTATTAAGCTCTTATTAATATTTAGCCTAGTATAAGATTTAAAAAGGCATAGCTATATAATGTTTTTTACCTGTAAGCAAGTAATTTTTAATATCGAAACGTAATTTAATTGTCTATTATAAAATTTAATATAAAAAAGTATACATTTTAAAACATCTTTTAATGTTATTAAAATAAGTTAAATAAATACATACTCAATGTATTTTATAAATTAATTATCTTATTTAACTTTAAGATTTTTTTCGGACTATAATCCGAATATTACTTATCTCTTGATTTATTTTCCGCCACAGAAGAAGCCCTTCTAACTAGAAGTATGTCATTTCGCGTGAACAAGCAACATTTGGAAACATTTTCAAATAGTTCAACTGTGGGATTCTTAAATCAATGCTTCTCAAACTTTCAATATTTGCGACCCAATATTCAATTATACTTATCATTGCTTCCTCCCTTTCTACAGTAACAATCTCTTGAATTCTATAATACTATACTTTAATGATAACTCTACAATACACGGCTTTAACCTTTTAAATTTCACCAGTGTATATTAACGTCGCGCTCAACCAAAGTGTTAAATGCGCTTTACTTATAAATACGTAGTTCCGAAGTACATATTTTCTGTGCACTGCTTTCTTAAAACGATTTTGAAGCTTTAGAATAAAATAAAAGGACCTTCACAATGTGTACGATGGATTTACAAATTTTAGAGGATTTGCGCTTATTTATTCCTTTTCTCTCTCTCTCCCCCACAATACATCATATAAACGCAGCTACGTTAAAAAAAGAGCAATTGGTTTAGCGCGAATCGCGTAACTTTTAATCTACATTTAAGAGAGTTATTATAAATCGGACAAGTTATCAAGATAAGTGTTAATTTTTGTATATAATTTTAGATATGAATAGCCCTCGGGGTCACTTGTAATTATTTCACTTGTTCTTAACTTAATATTGTTATATTAATTATTAAATACAATGGATAATACTGATATATTTATATGTGTATTATATCAGTGTAAATGTGTATTATATTTTTTATTATGCAACCCTGTATTTTGTTTGTGTGTTTAATTTTAGTTAATTAATTGATTTTTTAAATAATCTTTTGTTTTAGACTTTTCAATATGCTCCTGCTTCCCTCCCTCGTAGAGTTATCGCACCTTCATAGGGGGTTGCGCCTCACAGTTTGAGAAACGCTTGCTTATAGTAATTTCCATTGCAATAACACATTTCAGTCGTTTTCTTTTTTTATTTATTTGTTATATTCTTTGAAATTTTTTATAAGTGCATAAACTTTTTTAAGTAAAGAAAAATTACTTTTTAATTTTTAAAATTCTTTCATTTTACTATAAGCAGCTTAAATGAATGACCCAAACTGTTTGAAAAAATAAAATTTGCATCCATAGTAAAATTTTTCACAAAACAATTGCAATTTAACCATTGCTTTGTGCTTTAAAAACATATTAAATTCGCCACTATCAAACTGAGAATAGAATTAACAATAAGAAATATTTTTATATTAAAGTACACTGCTGGACAATTGCTAAGGACAGATAACACTATCATCCATAGCAACCACAAAAAGAAAGGAAGCAAAATGTGGAAAATTAGAATAAGTGCGGGATATTAGTAAGAAGAAGTATGAGTAAGCAAATTTTTTTTCCACGTCTGTTCATCACGTGATAGCGTTCAAAAGAGCTTTAAAGGTTTTGACGCGTGTGGACAGTTGTTGTTTCAAGTCAAAGTTTTACAGGAAAGATTTAATAGACGAACTTAAAATTTTTAGCATGTCTTCCCGACATCACATAGATGATTTTATGCGTGGCCGAATTATTGGAAAGATCGGAGAAGGGCGAAAAATAACCAATTTTGCCAGGCAGTTCGACATCGCTCACAGCGTTGTTTCACGGCTGTGGAAGTCATTTAAAAGTACTGGAATGTGTAGTAGACGGCACGGGGGAGGTCGTGTTAGAAGTACGATGCCTGCAGAAGACAGCTATATCGTCCTATCAGCAAAAAGGAACAAGCGCACCACTGCTCAGCAGGTGGCAAATCAGTTTCTTGCTGCCTCAGGAAAGCAGATCTCCCGAAAAACTGTTGCCAGACGTTTGAGGGGGGAGGAGGACTATACGCACGCAGACCTGTTGTGTGTGTCCCATTGACCAGACAGCACCGTACTGCCCATTTGCAATGGTGTCGTGAGCATCACAATTGGACTGAACAGGACTGGGCATGCGTACTATTCTCAGATGAGAGTAGGTTCAGTCTGTCATCGGAATGTAGACGCCAACAGATCTGGCGCGAGAGTGGTACTGCTTATCGTCCAGAAAATATCCAGGAAAAGGACCGATATCCGACATGCAGTATCATGGTGTGGGCCGGCATCATGATCAATGGCCGCACGCGCCTACATGTGGGTGCGAATGGGACTATGACGAGCCAACGATACATTGATGAAGTTCTACTTCCTCATGTTCGTCTTTTCCGTGGTGCTGTCGGTGATAAATTTGTTTTTATGGACGACAACGCAACATCTCATCGAACACTCGCTGTTCCAGATTGTCTAGACAGCGAGGGTATTCAACGTCTCGTATGGCCAGCGCGTTCTCGAGATCTAAACCCCATTGAAAATGTGTGGGATGCTTTGGGGAGGCAAGTTGCTAGTCAAAACTATCCTCCGACAAACAACAACACCCTCATCCGTGCACTCACAAAGGAATGGGATAAATCGCCTCAACAGCTGCTGGATAATGTTGTGCAAAGTATGGTACGACGTTTGGAATGTTGCATCACACTCCACGGTAGACATATCCCTTACTGATACCTTTCTTTAAGGTGCCGGCTGACTTTTAGATGCATTGTTCCATTTCTCCGTACGCAGATCAAATGAACATTTTTTTTCTTTCAGATGTTTCACAGCCTTTGTACTTTCCAGAACAATAAATATTCTTTATTCTAATGTCTGAACAGTATGGCAACTATATTTTATCCTACTAGGCCTCATGTATCGCTTAATGTTATGCTACATAGCAATTTGTGATCCGTCCTTAGCTGTGTATTATTTTTTCTTACGTCCCTACAATGAATAAAATGCTATTCTTTTTCGAAAGAATATTTCACTTCTATCATTTTTCGCCATTTTTAAAAATCAAAACACAATATTTGATGTTGTGCGCTCATTTACAGACTTTTTACTCTCTCAAAAACTTTTTTTTCATTCTTTTGCTTGTTCCAAATTCGTAAAGCAGCTTGAGGCCGATGCGTTTGGAATACTTCACATTCCAGGAAATATTTTTAGAATTTCTTTTTTTTATTCATTGTAAATTTCCATCCCATTTTTCTGAAACATGTTACACTAAATTTGGAAGTCTGACTCCTGCTAGAATATTTTATTCTACTCGTGATTTCAAAAATATGTTTAGAATTCTTATAATAGAGTGCTTTAGGATTGTTAATAATTCACTGCTTCTCAAACTTTAAATACTTGTGACCCAACACATTCAACCATAATTTTCATTGCGCCCCCTCTATACAATAACAATGTATTAATTTCGATAATACGATAATTTGATGCTAAAACAACAATGCGACTTGACCTTTGTAAGTGGCGCCGGCGTATATTAACGTCTCGCTCAGCCAGTACGTAAATTTCCCGGATGTATGTATACGTATTTCTCCGAAAAACGATATTTTCGGGGTTTACTGCAATCCATAAAATTATTCCAAATGCCTTTGTATGCAAAAAAAATTACCTTGACAATATTTCAAAGCATTTAATTACTTCAGAGGATTTGTTTAATTATTTCCTTACTTCTCCCTCCCAATACACATCACATACGCTTGCATATATACAAAACGGTGGCACTGGAGAGCGAAACGCGTAACTTTTAATCAGCAGATAAGGGATTAATTATAAACCGCACACAAATGATCAAGATAAATGTTGACTTTTGCATATGATTTTATATATCACAAGTCCTTGGGGGGTCAATGGTAATTATTAAACTTGTCCTTAACTTAGTATTATTAAATTAATTATAAAATACATTGTGCAGTACTGTTACATTTATAAGTGTAATACATCAATGTAACACAGTTTTTTAATCGCTTATTATTATTTCAGAATGATTTTGTTTGTTCACTTTCAATAAATTAATAATATTTTAAAATAATCTTTTGTTTTCAACATTTCGATACGCTCGCAACCCCCCTCGTAAGGTTATCACACCCCTCAAGGGGGGCGCGCGCCAACGTTTGAGAAGCGCGGTAAAAAGGGCATCACTATATTATTAAAAATTAATAGAACTATAATTCTACATCAAAATTTTCGAGTAAAGAAGACCCCAAAATTAGTTTTCCTGATAATAAATGAATACCTAAAATTTTTAAGGATAAAAATTTTCTACTCGGAATCGGAATAAAAAAATTAGCAGTAGTAATGTAGTAGAAAATGCCGTTCATACAGTAAAAAAACAAATTAAATTATATATATAATTTTCAGTTTCAGAAATACAACCATAAAAGAATGTAGCACCACTATTCATTTACCGATAACTTTGTATAAAGGATCAATTCTCATACAGTAAATAGTTAATACTAGTTACAGTATGTACATACTAGGTGTGAAATAAAAGCCCCATTTATTTGAATGGTATAAGAGAGTTTTAGGGGGAAGGTTAGTGTGGAAGATAAGGAACCTGCTGGGTGCTCAAGCAGTGATTACAGGCTAAATCACATCCAAAATTCGAGATATGAGTGAGTTTCCACTCGAATCGGTGACCAAACTGTTAATCAACACTACTACATTAAAGAACTAAAAGGACTTCGTGAAAAAGTCAGGAAAAAAGTCATTGGTTAGTGATGGCTGGCTGTTGCACTAAAACAATGCATCCACTCACATGACCCTGTCAAGCAGTTTCTGATTAGGAAAAACATTACAGTGATGAAGTATCCTCCTTATTCACTTACTTTGGCCTCATGCAACGCGTTCTTTATTTTCTAAAATTAAATCTTACTGAAAGGAAACCCATTTTATCTCAGTTGAAGAGGTCTAGGAAAAAACTTAAAATATCCTACAGGGTCTTCCAAATACCTCGTTTCAGAATTTTTGCAAGCAATCACAACACCGAATGCAGAAATGTGTGAATGCTGAAGGGAACTATTTTGAAGGCGATATTGTCACGTGGAACCGATTTTGTTAGTAAAATGATTTATTGGACCAGTCTCGTTTTTTTGTGTCACACCTTGTATTTCAAATTGGAACAGAATCTGCATTTTAAAATGTCAAATATCAAATGCGGTTTTCATCTCTTGACTATGATTTAAAATTGCGAGACTCGTTGCAAATAGATCTTATGTTTCTATGAAGTGATAGTTGATAAAGCATCGACCAATCATTGAAATTCAACGAGATTATAGCGAAAAAAAGGGTTTGTTTACATATTTTAAAGGGCAAGTCTTTGATAACATTTACAATTTTGTTATTGCCTAGAACATTACTAAATTCACATTTCGTCGCGGGTTTCCATTAAAATGTTTTTAACTTTCAGCTCTAAAAATATTTTTTTGTTCCAGTGCGCTATCTCCCATTTCTTAAAAAATTATTGAAACGTATTAATAAATTACAAATTCAAATCAAATTCGTTTAATTGAAATATTTTAATATTATGTAATAAAAGTAAAAATGATAATTTTTATTTCTAAAATTTCCCTAATACTTAAGACATATTCAAGAAAGTTCGGAAAATAAGAAAAAAAAAAGACTTACGTAAAGTAAAACTAACAAACTTATTAAAATTATCAATGTGCAAAAAATATGAATTACATTATTTAAATATAATGAATTTGTAATACAGAGAACATGAATGAAGAGTCACAAACAATAAAAATAAAACAATTTAAGAGGAAAAATACGATCATTTCATTAATTGCAAATACAAGCATTTCTACAGACTTTACAAAAATTGCAACACACAAATATGCAAAAGGAAAATATTGCAAAAAAAGTTTTAAGACTTAAATAAAATGAAATTTAAGTCACATAAATACATTTCTGGGTTTATGAAAGAAACGATTTATAAAATTTTAAAATTTATATTAAACTGTAAAAAATATATATTATGATAATTAAATATAGCGTCACATATTTTAAAAGTTATATTTATATACAGAACAAACTGTAGGTAGCAAAATATGAAGTAGGTTTTAGTTATGCAAAATGTCTTTTGTTTCTCTTAGAAAACACAACACTTCAGAAGAGAAATAAAGTTTCTTGATGATAGTGAATAGTCTTATCAAATAAATAGATTCCGAAAAGTATATGCATCAAAACGTTTATGTAAGCAAAAAAATTATTTTCTCATAGGTAACACAATAAATGCTCTTAGTAAACACTTTGGTTATAATATACTTATAGAATGAACAGTTTTTCCTAGTATACATTACACTAGAATCGTTTCTGTGCAGTATGCGTATGCATATGCCTTTTAAGACTTGTCACTTGTGAAAATGCTCGCTTACATAAATAACACTCGTACGGTTTCTCGTCTGTATGTATACACATATGCTTGGTAAGATGATCTTTTCGAGAAAATTTTGTTTTACAAACATCACACTGGTAAGGCTTCTCGCCGGTATGCGTACGCATGTGCTGAGTAAGATTTATTTTTTGTGAAAATTTTTTGTTACAAACATCACAGTTGTAAGGCTTCTCTCCGGTATGCGTACGCATATGCTTAGTAAGAAATGCTTTTTGTGAAAATTTTGTTTTACAAACATCACACTGGTAAGGCTTCTCGCCGGTATGCGTACGCATATGCTTAGTAAGAAATGCTTTTGTGAAAATTTTGTGTTACAAACATCACACTGGTAAGGCTTCTCTCCGGTATGCGTACGCATGTGCTGAGTAAGATTTATTTTTTGTGAAAATTTTTTGTTACAAACTTCACACTGGTAAGGCTTCTCTCCGGTATGCGTACGCATATGTCGTGTAAGAGTACCTGTTCGAGAAAATTTCATCTTACAAACATCACACTGGTAAGGCTTCACTCCGGTATGCGTACGCATATGCTGAGTAAGAAATACTTTTTGTGAAAATTTTGTTTTACAAACATCACACTGGTAAGGCTTCTCTCCGGTATGCGTACGCATATGTCGTGTAAGAGTAACTGTTCGAGAAAATTTCATCTTACAAACATCACACTGGTAAGGCTTCACTCCGGTATGCGTACGCATGTGCTGAGTAAGAACTTCTTTTTGTGAAAATTTCATTTTACAAACATCACACTGGTAAGGCTTCTCTCCGGTATGCGTACGCATATGCAGAGTAAGATTTTGGTTTTTGGAAAATTTTCGATCACATACAACGCACTGGTAAGATTTCTTTAGTGTATGCGTACGCATATGCTGAATAAGCAGAAATGTTTGAAAAAATTCTTGTTTACATACATCGCATTGATAAGTTTTCTCTTCAGTATGTGTGCACATTTGTGGAATAAGATATTCTTTTGCTGAAAATTTATGCTTAGATGCAGCCCTCTGGATTGGTGATGTAGAATGTTCACGCATATGCCGTTCAAAATCTGTTGTTAAAAAGATTTGTTTACATACAACACACTGAAAAAACTTCTCCGTTGAATGTGCTTTCCTGTACTCCGTGAGATGTTCCATTTGAGAATAATCCTTTTCATATATTTCATGGTGGAAAGACTTGTCACTTGAATCTATACATTTGTGCTTGAAAAGCGTATCATTACTATGAAATTTACTTAAACAAAAGTCGCAATGGTAAGCTGTTTCAATATCAGGTTTTGCTGGAGTTTGAAAGTTAAAATCTTCTATAAATGTGTTGGAATTTTTGGAAATCTTGGAAGATTTCAAATTTTCGACGCTTAAGTCATTCTTGAATATATCATTGCTTAAAACAACGTATTCACTATTACTTTCAATTGAGTTGCCGAAATTCTCAGCCAGTAGTTCGTCATTTAAAACACTCATTTCTTTATGGGAGTCGAGGAAATTAAAATCTGATGGAGGTATCTCCAGAAGAAGTGAATCTATGACTTGTGAAAGGAAATCGTTAGATAGAGTATCCTGTCCGAGAATAGTTTCACTTGCTGTTGGTATTCTTCGAGTGTCAAACGAAATATCAAATGAGCTTTCCTGTTCTCTGTCTTGTCGTATTTCCGAGTTAACTCCATTTGAGTAATTATATTCAAAAAAGTAATTAGGTTGATCTGCCTGAATAAGATTTTGCCATTGTGAAGAAGCTTCATGTCCACTTATTTTGAACATTCCTGATTCCATAACATTTCCTTCCATTTGTGGTTTATATTGTAATGCTGTGGAAGGTCCAAACAATGCAACATTTTCGGTTGGCTGGAAATCAGTTTCAGAATTTTCAGGAGCATTCGTTTGTAATAAAAAGAAATTAGGTTGATCTTCCTGAATATGATTCTGCCACTGTGAAGAAGCTTCATGTCCACTTACTTTGTACATTTGTGATTCCATAGCATTTCCTTTCATTTGTGGTTTATATTGTAATGCTGTGGAAGATCCAAACAATGCAACATTTTCTGTTGGCTGGAATTCGGTTTGAGAATTTTCAGAAGCATTTGTTTGTAATAAAGAGAATAGGTCTTCATTCTCGATAATTTGCAGAAACTCATTATCAAAGACTGGGTTTTGGTTATTTGATAGATAACCTTCCATTCTGTTTAAAAGCTGTTTAATGGAAAAACTACACTTTTATCATTGAGTTGTATTTGTTTTAGATGCACTATCAAATTTTAAACTTTTATAAATATTTTGAAAAACTTCTTCAGGACTTACTTTGAAATCTGACTTTGCAATATGAATTTATTCATATAATTTATTTTATTATTACATTAGTATGCCTATAAAATGATCTTCTGGTATGCATTGAAATAGTAAAATACAGACTTGAGTATGCAACTTGAATATTTTTTAAGCACAGTCTAGCTTTTAAACAGAATACCTTTCTTGTAAGCAAAGAGAAGTTTAACGTGTCTTATTGAGTTGAGTTGCTTAGGACTACTGCATTCGTTATCACTTTTTGAAAGTTTTGTTTCCAACATTTTTTTTTGAAATTAAAATTGAATAAATTCTGGATATTCTTTTTGCTCGATTTATTCGTATTCTTCAAGGAGAAAATTCTAAGGATTACTCTATATCATGTTGATAAACAGAATTTCAAGTGATTGAGTGAATATTAACGTCGCACTGTTCAGTAAAACGAGGGATTTTGGCGACGTACCAGGTATAATTTTGAACCATAATCAAATGACGTGGACGACATTTGAGCTGCACCGCTTCTCCTAATTACCACACCACACTAACGGGATAAGTCAGAACTCGATAGATTTAACGTTAATCGCTGCCCTACCCAGTGGATCTTTAGTGGTACTGTGCATGAACTCAAGACATGCCTGCCATCATCCAATATCTTGACTATGGGGCTACCACAGCCGTGACAGAATTTCAAAATGTTGGGGAAAAGATCTGTTGTTTGCAGAGTTATCATTCTATCCAAATGAAACGATAAAACTTACCGTCACATTTCCAGGACACGTTAGAAGTAAGAAAATCGTTTGTTAATCGGCGGATTATTCTTTTGATTTATATTTGTATCAAGAATTGTTTTTGGATACTTGAATACCGTATTCAACATAAAACGAGATCCCAAAACACACCTAGCGCTAATATTTTTTTTATTGAGAACATTTATAACTCCATGCCTCACAAAGTATCACACGGGGTCTTCGTAGAAGTAAGCTTGAAACACGTATTATAAAGAAAAGAAGGATTACAACACAAATATCCTCGCCTTCTCCGGGAATGGAATCTAGTCCCTACGTGACCGCAGTCAGCTTCACTAACCACTGTACCGGATGGGCGGTGACGCTTAGCGTTTGAGACCAAAATATTTTTAAGTTTTGGGGCAGACTTTACTTACTGATTTTTGAGATTGAAATCATTTTGTTTTCTAAAACAATATTTGAAAATTTCGTATTTGGTTGGGGGACCACGGTAACTTAGTGGTCAAGGTATCGTATCGTGGCTGGCTTGTCACTTCTAACTCAGTACCACTAAATACCCGCCTTGCAGATGAGCGATGCACGTTAAATCTGTCGAGAGCTCACACGTCTTCCATTTGGTATGGTGTGGTAGTCAGGAGAGTGGGTACTGCTCAGATGTCTAACTCGTCACTTGACCATGGCTCAAAGTTACGAGGTCAGCCGCCAAAAACTGGATCTGATGTAGCTGAACAGTGTGATGTTAATATGCACTCATTCATATAAGTTTGAATGCCTTCCTTAAATGTCCTTAGATTTTCAATTTACCTCCCATCCTGCACAGGGGTTAGTGACACTGAAGACTGCCTCGGAGCCTGGGTTTGAACTCGGAGATCGGCTGGGATCGGTTAAGTGCCTGTGTAATCGGTAGTTTGTACTCTAAATAGCCGTCGAGCCGCCAGTTCTCTTGTGATGTTGCTGGAATGCAAAGAGACATTGGAGGCACTTGACCAGTTGAAGGGTATTTTGCCTCAAATTTGTCGTGGAATCGAGCCTAATTGTTCTATCACATCTATGGTGCTCAAGGATACAGATAATGGCAGACGTTCATGTAACCTTTTTCCATCTATCAACAGGCATTAGAACAGCAACAGGGTTTCAATGTAATCTTTTCAAATATAAGTATATTTTGATGTAAAGCCTAAAGGACATAATACTGATTTTTGCGTTTTACCTTCGTGAATTCTCTTAAAATTACAGTATTAGAAGATAATTCATCGAAGTGTGTTTAAAGCAATGTGTTTAAATTTTTGTAAAAATAAATTATATGTGTAAAAGAGTATATAAATTTTAATATTTTCTATATTGTCATGATGAAATATAGATTAAAAAAATTAATCATGATATTTAAGATTAAGATTGTAAATCGGATACTAAATAGTACTGCATTTTTTACGTGACAACCAACAATCGTGTGTCTAAACCGTGTGACTGAAAGTTTTCATTTATTACACTTCGAATCCTCTTCAAATGATTTTTTATAATACAATTTAACATTAATGCTAGTGTAATCAGGAATGATTTTTGGAAGCATATATTTAAACGAAATTTGTAGGGGATGGCTTTATGAGTCATACAACGTAAAAATTAAAAGACCTTTTCAAAGAATCTCCGACGGTATTTGAATTTGTGATCTCAAATTCACATTCAGGTGCTTTAGTCAAATAAGCCATGGCGTTTATGTTTATGAAGCAATAGGATAGGAAATGTGAATAACGCCAACTGTTTTCGGACTGAAAATTACACAGTATTAAAATGTATTTTTCTGGAAATGATGGAGTTAATGACCTTCTCCTTTCATGACACAATAGAAATCATTATCATCAAGAATGTATTGTTTATTTTGACAATTTTTTGATGACAGGTCAAATTTTTTACTTGTTTCAATAGAGTCAAAAACAGATATTAACTCCAAAAAATTTCAATTAATCGATATTTGTATTAACCAAGAAGAAGCTGCTATTTTTCCCTTTCAAAATTTTTAAAATTAAGCATAATCTTTAAGAGTAAAAACTACTGTTAAACATGCAATCTTGGAAAAGTCTGTTCTAATTTGTAAACATTGAATTGGACTAAATTCTACATCTATTTTTTTTGACAAAAAGTTTTTGTAACTACATTTGCATAAAACGGAAAAAAAATTTTGGATTTAATATCGTTCCCAATATCCTCCCCAACTTGGTTAACCTCGAAAGGTATGACCCGCTGAACAGGGTGGGTTACTTTTACTCCGTTAACAGTAGTATCATCCCTTTAGTTTTGTTCCACAAGTGCTGTGGTCAGATAACTTCTTACAGGAGCACAATATCTCCAACTCGAATGTTAATCCTCGTTGTCCATGTCCTTGTTTCAAATTTGTAGGAAGAAATGTAAATGAAGATATTTTTTTGGCCATTTATTCCAAAAACAGTCGAGTACGTCTTGCTGCTGCTTGTAGATTTTATTAAGTGTTGTGTTTTCTAGCCTGGATAGAATGGCCATTAGTTTTGTCTCATCAACAAATGAGCCGGTGTTAAAGCTGCAGATTTGTCATCTTTTTCCTCTTCGTAGACTAATAGTCGACTATTCAGAGAGGCTTCCATTCCAATGAAGAGAGTGCACATACTTTCATCGTCTAGAAGTGTTCGCTCGAGTAATTTCACAGATATTGTTCGACATTACATATTAGGCACTCCTACCGGACTCCACACCAAGACGGTTGTGCTGTTATGAAACGCCAAGTTATGTCATTTTCGACATCATATTGTTGAGTTTCAGCTGATGATAGAATTTGCCTTAACATGATCAGTTCCTCATTTTCTGCATGGAAGGTGGTAAAGCTGTCTGTGTAGTTTTTGTAGGGTTGTCCTCTGCGGCCAAGAAATCAAAGTAGTGATAAGAGAAATTGGTCGAAATTTCTTTATGATTATGAAATAATTTTCTTTTATGATTATGAAATGATTTTCTTTTATGATTATGAAATTTGTTCGTATCTTTTTATAATTACTGTAAAAATTAGAAAATTATGGTTTGCAGACCGAAGAAACTTTTCTTTAATTATTTTTGATACATCAGTACGCAAACAAACTTAGACTATTGGATCTGTATAGAAAGAATATACCATTGGATCGACTTGATTCAAACTCCACTCCCAATCTTAAAAGTATGTGTTTCACACTACATAACCACCACGCAAACGCATCTCATTCATTGGAATAAGAAAAATAAGTCGAATACAATATCTTAGCAAAAAGATATACTTCGGGTAGGATTTTTCAACTTTTTAAATGCGCATAAATTGAAGTAAACTGTAATATATGAATAATTGAAATAAACTTTGTAATATATTGAATATTACAATGGTTCACATGTCCTTTTTTAAGGTAATAATATTATAAACGTTTTAAGTTAGTAAGGTAATAAAAAGTTTCAGAATAAAAAGCTCAAATCTAAAGACTGATTAAGAAAATGTAATTACAAATCAGTTTTTTAAGCAGAAAGATCTACTAAATAAATAAAAAAAAATTCCCTGGGTAACAGGAACATATTTTTTTTCCAAAATAGAGGAAAGATCGAATAAAATATATATCTACCTAAGGAAAATTGAATAAATATAATTAAATATATATTGACACCTTATTTTACTCATTAACAGTTATTTGGTGTTGAAATTAACCAGGCTGCTATTTCCCTGTTGAGGTAATAATAGTATTTACTGCATTCAAATATTCAGTTGAAACAGTTTGTGTTAAGTAGTATCCGCTAACATTAGGTAAAAAATATTTATTGAAACATTAATTTGTGTTTAAAAAATATTATAATTTAAAAACATGTCTATTATTAAAAATAAACTAAGAAATTCGGATCATAGTGATATATTTCACTGGTGAAGAATAATTAAATAAAAGTCACTAATACAGAATCGTAATCCTTCTTTTGATCGCTCAAGTAAAGTAAATATTTTATATTAGTTCTTGTCTTTATAAAATTCTACAGTTAATTTCATCGTGTATTAGGGAAAATGAATCTTCGAGTCTCAAAATTTTCCCCTTGGAGTGGGGTGGAAGTTTGAGAGCAACAGTTGAAATATCTGTTCCTCCTCACTTGATACTGAATCAAAACAATTCGAGATCGATTGTTATAAGCTTTTGCACTGTTTTGGAGAAAAATGATTCACTAAAAAATAAGGAAAAACGATTCTCTAGTTTAAGCGGGGAAGCAGAAACAGAGCTTTAAAATAGTCACAGTTGTTTATTTTTAATAAAGAAAATTTCAGTTGATATAAATTGGAAGTTTTTGTAAGAAATTGCTAAGGCATTCCAAGATGATTTTCTTTGACATTCAAAGAAAGTTATCTTGGATTGCAGTGAGAAAAATGTTCTATAATAAAGAAAAATGTATATATATTTAACAAACTTTTTTAAAAATGTTAAAGCATTTAACAGATCCATGAATTTTGTACTTAATACATACATAAAAGGGTGCGAAAAATACTTTTTGTATGAGATATACAGTCTAATATCATGAAAGAATTCGTATAGAGTATCCATCAGTTCATGATTATCTCTATTTTTTATGAAAAAAGATTAAATGACCTACGTTAATTTTAATCGCTCTTTACGATAGGGGTCCAAATATGAACAGATTGGTGTTGTTAGTGAAATTAAATCTTATCAAATGGCTTAAAGTAGAAAGGTTACTTCGGTGTCCAGTATGGTTATTCGAATCTAGGATAATCTTTCCTGACCCACAAATCACAGAAAACGTTTTTGTCTGCTGTTGCTTCGCATATGCTTATTAAAATTTCATTTATCTGAGTACCTTTGCTCACAAACAAAACACTGGAAAGGGTTTTTTCCAGTATGTGTTCTCATATGCATAGCTAGTTGAACTTTTTGAAAAAACGTCATTCCGCATAAACTGCACTGCAAAGGTTTCTTTCTAAAGTGGATATGCATTTGGGGAGTGAGAGTGCTTGTATTATTAAATGTTTGTTTACATACGTCTCATTGGATACTTTTCTCACCAGGATTTGTGCGGATATGCCACTTACGTTCCTTTTCTGGAAACGATTGCTCACATAGAGTATACTGGAAAGTTCTGGCCTCGGTGTCTGCACGTTTCTGCTTCGAGAAATGACCAATCTCGGATAAATGTCTTGACACATGCCACGCTCTAGCTGCCTCTGAGTAGAATGTATGCAATTGTGTTCCAAAAGAGAATATAAACTGTTTACTTTATTCAAACAAATGTCACAAAAGAACATTCTTTGAAAGCTAGAAATTTCTTCTTGAGAATGCGGAGATATGAAGTTTACGACTCTTGAATCATGTTGCCGTAGATTGTTGTTTAATTCTACATTTTCACATTTGCTGTTATTTGTATTTAATGCATGTTCTTAATTTTAAATAAATTTTCTTTCTTAAGAGCTGACGTTTCTTCTTCTGAGGGAAATACATTAAATTCCGAGGAAAAGTTATCCTTAGTTTGAGAATGGATGATTTCAGAAAGAATATCGCTAGTTTCGGAATCCATTCCATGAAGAACATCGCATGCAGTTCGGATACATCTCCCAACAGCTGAAATATTAACCGATTCCTCCTGATCCCTCTTTTGTTGCAATTTCCTCTATTCTTCATTGCAATAAATTCACTTTTAGTTTGAATTACTTTTCTCGCCATGAGAACAAATTTGCTGCTGGGAAAAAATATTGATTCCACTTGTATAAAATTCTTGAGTCTTCGTGAAGTTGTCTTCTATCGTTTCACTGCCTATGAGAGATCTATTCCGCGAAGTATATCCCAACATTTCTTTATCAACTATTGGTTGAAATCCAGATTGAAAAATTTCAAATGCATCTGTATGCAGTAACAAAAATGGCTCTGCATTATCCAAATTGCTCACACACTCATTTTGAATGCGTTTTTTCATTTATTGGATAGAAATTTGTCACACATTTTGTTAGAAAATTATTTAACGAAACAGGTAGCGGTTCAGATTTTCGAACAAAAATTTATTTTCTTAATTTTGTATTTTAACGTATTATTTTAGAATGTTCTAAAATTCCAGATGAATCTTTGACAGCGTACTGCGGAAGCTGAGTTTATGTAGTTTCATTTTCTATAACGTTTATTTATCGCATTTATATGCAAACGCAATTCTGGAATGTGTTGTATTTTGCGTTTTTTTTCTTTTTGCGATAATACAATACCAGAAGGAAGAATCTTAATTCCGTGTCTTAGCAACTCAGAATGAGATGTATGTAGACTTTACGAGTAGACGAAACTCTTCGAATTTTTTATATTTTAAAGGTATCTTGAATGTAATTGTGACGAACTGCAAATTAATTATTCCTTAATTTAAACCGAGTATTTACATTACACACCTTTCTTGAAAAATGATAAGATCAATGCGGTTCAGTGATTTGTGCTTTGTCTATGACTTTTTACTCTATTTGTTTTCGTTCCGTTCCGTTCAATTCAGTGATAACACTGTAAATCTAGAGGCTTGGTCAACGCCTTATGCTCCGATAGTATTTGGATTTGGTTTTTAACTTAGGTTGCTACGTACAGTTAGTGATTGCACTGTACGTCAGTAGTCTTAATATACTTGTATTTCAACCGAAATTAATGAAAGTGGAGCATTGAAAACCTATTATCTGGAAGTTTAGAATCTATTGGTTGATGTTAAGAATTCTTCAACTTTTTGAACATGCTTTATTATTTTACAATTCGCTATTGAGGAATAAGACTATTTTTCGTGGTTGGAGATAAAACTTTTAAAAATTTTGCGCTGTGAATTGTATTTGATACAGGTTAATATAAAATGTTCACTAGTTTCTCGTACTTGATAATCTGCACACAAAGGATAATCTGTTTGTTAAAAAAGGAAAAAAATATCGTTTAATGGTATTATTTTAGCTATCAACTTATAGATTAAAACTTTTGTATGTCTATTCAACTTTTCAAGATGAGAAAAATGATTATAATTTTTACTTCTTCTGCTGTTTTTCCATGCTTCTTTTTTATTTCTATGTTGCTTTTTGAAAAATGTATGAAGATCTTCCAAATAAATCCAAGAAATAATATTCCAATGTTCTGGAGAGGCTTTAGCTAATTTATCCACTTTTTCACTTATTTCTTTTCCCTTGTGAGCTTGTACCCAAATGAATGTAATGAATTGAACTATTTGAGCACCTTCTTGTAAATTTGAACTTAAATTTAAAGTTATCGTATTGGATTTTCTATGAATATTTTGGAAACTTTTTAAAACTGATAAACTGTCCTTCTGCACAACATAGTTTTCTGCTTCAGTAACACAATTTTATAATGAGGTCCATATGGCTATTGTTTCAGCTTTGAAATTTGAAATAAATTCTTTCAGTAAGAAATTCTGTCGAACTTTTTTTGGGAAGATCAAAATTCCTAATGATGCTTGATTAGTATTTTTTGAACAATCTGTTGCTATTATGATACTGTTATTAAAATTTGTTTGAATGTATTAATTAAACATATTTTGCACTATTACCTCTGGTAGATTCTAGTTTTGAAACGGCAGTTCGTGAGTATAGATGTTCATTTTGAGATTTTATTAGATCGGTGGAGGAGTGATCCACTAAAGAATGTGCACTCTAGAGATACACAGCTCTTGGAGCAGGTTGATTGCCTTTTGAAAAATACTAGTTTCTTTTTTCTATATTTATAAAAAATATCATTAATATCCCATATTAGCCATGCATTCAGCGTCCAGTCTTTTAATGATAATTGTTTAGTTATAAATTTTAGGCACATGAAAGTATGATGATTATTAATACCGCTATTCATAGATTTTGCTCTTAATAAATCTATCGGGGTGCTTCTTGGGAGACCTAGGGCTAATCGTAAGGCAGCACTGTAAATCAGTTCTAGTTTCTGTCTATTGCTAAAGTTGACTTCCATAGTCAAAGATAGATCGGATTGTGGTATTAATAATATTTAAAAGAAGATCAGAGATCTATTATATAAGACCGCTATTATATAAGTATTATCGTCTGCACACAAACCAGAAAATGGCTGTCGTGCAGGATTTCAAATATGTCTTCCATATAAATCAAAAATAGGAAAGGGCTTAAAATACAACCCTGAATTACGCCATAAATATTTTTGTTGATTTTTGAAAAGTTTTTCCTTCATTTACTTTGAATTGTTTCCTGGTGTAAGAAGTTTTGTATCCATTGAAGCAATCTACCAGAGTATCCAACGTTTTTTAATTTAGAAACAAGACCCCTTGGACCACACTGAGTCTCATATGCTGCTTTAATATCTAATGCTACCAAAATAGAATATTCCTTGCGTTCTCTAGCCAGTTTGATATCATGTTGTAATTGTATTAACGTATTAATACTGCTACCGTGAGGGGAAAAAACACGATGATTTGCATGAAAAATTTTATTTCGATAACTGAAATCTAACATTCTTTGCAGAGGATCATTCTTTCTAATAATCTGGCATTACTGAGGTAAGGGATATAGGATGGTATGACGCAACTTCCTTTTAATTTTTGTGAGAGTTTAGGAACGGTAAAATAATTGCGCGAGTCTAATCTTTTGGAATTGGACTTGAAGATTAATTTATTTTGATGAGGAGATGGTTAATTGTTTTTAAATAAATTGTATCATGTCCTGGACTGCTGTACTTTTGATGACATATTGCTATTCTTAATTCTTTTTAAGAGGAAAGGTTTATTATTATCTTGGGGCTATTGTCCGGAGTAATTTTGAATATTATCGTTGGTTCGTTTTGGGTAATATTGTAAAAAGCCATTTGTTTGGGATTGTTCATTTGTTAGTATGATTCCGTTATTCTCAATAATATTAAATGAAGAATGGTTTGGATTTGCTCTATTTTTGATTATCCAGATTAATTTAAAAAGAAATTAAGGAAAAGAGTGATTTTTTCAAATGTCTTGTGTCAAAAGTATTTTTTTCTTAGATTTTAATTTTAAATTTTGCTTAAAATCGCTGAAAATGGTAATATTATCTATCACTTGATTTATTCTTCCCCACGAAGTAGAAACAAGTAAATATCATATCTTGTTGTAAAACACATTTCGAGTGAGTAAGTGAATATTTAAATTGCACTGTTAAGCTATTCGAGAGGTTTTGGCAACGAACCTCGTAATTTTGAACCATGGTCAAGACACGATGACGATACTTTAGCTGGCACCACTTCTCGTAACTACCACACCCTACCAACGGGAAGACATTTGAGATTAGCAGATTTAACGTGCATCGCTGCCCTACACGGTGGGTCTTTAGTGGTACAGAGCTCGAACTATTGACATAACTGCAATGATTCGATATCTTGACTACTGCGCTACCGCTACCCTCATCCCGAGGCTGAGGTGGCCAAATGATATGATAACGTGATCAGTGGCACTCGTGCCACTCGTGCCACTCAAGACATTCCGTTTAGAGAGGGAACCAATGCTTTGTAAATATTTGGAGGCTCAATTATCCCCGTTGTTGTAGTGTGGTGTGGTAGTTAAAAGAGAGAGTGCAAACTCAGGTGACGGCTTCGTCACTTGACTGAGGTTCCAAAATCTAGGTACATCATTATTAGCTTTCGAGCTTTTGTATAGGACGATGTTATTATGGCCGCAATAGCCTAGTGGTCAAGGTCATGAGTTCGAACCTAGTACCACTGAAGACCCACCATATAGGGGAGTGATAACCACTACTAACGGCAACTTTTTTAAAAAAAAATGGAGTTTTTTTATGGATTTTAAATTTATTTAGTGCTTCTTACGAAAAAAAGGCCTAAATTAAGAAGAGAAAAATAAATTATTACAATTAAAATGGGAAAAAAGGGTAAAAATTGACAAAAAATTACATAAACGGAGCCCGCTCTGTACAAATAAGAAATGAAAAAAATCTCCATTTTTCATTTTGATCCATTACTTTGCTATTCCTTTTCTAAATGACAAACACAATAAGATATATTTAAATTTAAAAAAAAAATAAAGAACTTTATCTTATCTATTATATGAGATTGCTTAAAAAAAACAGTGATTATATTCACATAAAGAACTGTAAATTTTGTTATAAAAGAGTGATTGGTCAATTTGAAAGCTAAAATACTTTTAATGTTATTCACAACTTAAACAAAAAATTTCAACAAATTATTTGAAAAACTTTTTGAGTAAGCAATGACCTTGTTTGCACTTTTTTAAAAAAACACAATTCGAGTAAAGCGCATTTTAAAGTTTAGCATCTGATTTAAAGTTATGACATCTGATTTTACTAAAACACATGCAGTTTTTGTTCTAGTGTAATGGAAAATAAGATACTTGGTGTTTTTAAAGAGCTAATAAGATGGTGTATAAAATAAAATCATAAAAAGAAATTGTTAATTATAAAAAAACACCATGATTAAAAAACACCAAAAAAAAACACCTCGTCACCATGCAGACGGATACATTAAATCTGTTGTACAATCACAAAATCCTTCACAAATCCTCTCTTTGGTGTGGTGTGGTAGTTAGGAGAGGGGGTACCGATTAGATATCGTCCTTGTTATTTGACAGCGGCTCAAAATTACGAGTTCCATCACCTTGGAGTAGCTGCACAGTGCGAATTTATAGATATATAATAT
>BMAU01002526.1:0-79578 GCA_019973935.1 Trichonephila clavipes
GGATCGAAGATTATACCCAGGGTTTTAAGTCTCTTCACTTCGTGAAGAGGTATGTTGCATATTTTAAGTAAAGGAGGTATTGTTCTTCTTTTTCTGGAAAAGTTATTTAGATTGCTTTTTTCTGAAGAGGTGGACAATTTCCCTTTTTTTGTACTAGACTGAAAAATTATTTAAATATTCTTGCAGTTTGTCAATTGTTTTATTCCAATTTGTACCGCTATTTTATAAGAATTATCGTCTGCACACACACACACACACACACACACAAACCAGAAAATGGCTGTCGTGCTGGATTTCAAATATATCTTCCATTTAAATTAAAAATAGGAAAGGGCTTAAAATACAACCCTGAAGTACGCCAAAATTATTTTTGTTGATTTTCGAAAAGTTTTTCCTCCATTTAATTTGAAGTTTTACCTGGTGTAAGAAGTTTTGTATCCATTGAAGCAATCTACCAGAGTATCCAACTTTTTTTGATTTAGAAACTAGACCCCATGGACCACACTCAGTCATATGCTGCTTTAATATCTAATGCTACCAAGATAAAATATTCCTTGCGTTCTCTAGCCAGTATAATATCATGTTGTAATTATATTAACGTATTAATGCTGCTACTGTGAGAGCATAAACCACGATGATTTACGTGAAAAATTTTATTTCGAAAACTGAAATCTAACATTCTGTGCAGAGGATCATTCTTTCTAACAATCTGGCATTACTGAGGTAAGTGATATAGGACGGGGTATGACGCAACTTCCTTTTAACTTTTGTGAGAGTTTATGAAAGGTAAAATAATTGCGCGAGTCTAATCTTTTGGAATTGGACTTGAAGATCAATTTGCTTTGATGAGGAGAAGGTTGATTGTTTGTAATTAAATTTTATCGTGTCCTGGACTGCTGTTCTTTTGATGACATATTGCTACTTCTAATTCTTTTAAACAGAAAGGTTTATTATTATATTGGCTATTGTTCGGAATAGAGTTATTTTGTATATTATCTTTGGTTCGTTTTGCGTAATATTGTAAAAAGCAATTTGTTTGGGATCGTTCATTTGTTAGTATGATTCCATTATTCTCAATAATATTAAATGAAAAATGGTTTGGATTTGCTCTATTTTTGTTTATCCAGATTATTTAAAAAAGAAATTAAGGAAAAGTGATTTTTTCGAATTTCCTGTGTCAAAAGTATTTTTTTCGTAGATTTTAATTTGAAATTTTGCTTAAGGTTACTGTACTCTGAAAATGTTAATATTATCTATCACTTGATTTATTCTTCCCCACAAAGGAGAAACAAGTAAATATCTTATCTTATTGTAAAAGGCATTTCGAGTGAGTAAGTGAATATTTAAATTGCCCTGTTAAGCTTTTCGAGGGCTTTTGGCAACGAATCTGGAAATTTTGAACCATGGTCAAGACACGATGACGACACTTGAGCTGGCACCCCTTCTCGTAAGTACCACACCCTACCAACGGGAAGACATTTGATATTAGTGGATTTAACCTGCATCGCTTCCAATAACGCGGGTCTTTAGCAGTAGTAGGCTCGAACTCAAGTCATGTCAGCCACGAGCGCCTTACCTTGACCGCTTGGCTACCGCGGTCACAAATGGCATTTCCGAAACCTCCTTTCAAAAATCTCCCATAAGGAGCATATTTTCTTGTCAAAACAAATGAAACGACAAGATAGGAGTGATGTCCGGAGCCCATTTTAAAAGTAGCAAAATCTTGTAATTACGACTTTTATTTATTCTTTTATTAGGATAAGTTTTTTGGTGATACTGAGCACCCGCAGTATAAAGGAGGTCGTTGCTCGGTAAATCTGTTGCTCTCTTTGGCGTGTTGCAGTATTTAGAAGATGTAAGTGCTAGCTCAGGTGTAATCCTCGTCACATGATGGTGGTTCGAAATACTGAACAGAGTTGCCAATAGTTCTCGTACTGTATTAAGTGTTTCGTTAATGTATATCTCAATCTTGAACCTGTATTTATTGACATGAACATTATGTTCGGAAAATTACAAGAATTCCATAACGTTTTGGGTAGGGTTAGGATTTTCGAATGGTTTTCCTCTATGACGTTTTTTTTTTTTTACGTTTTAATTTTTAAGATAAGAATCACAAGCTTTCTAGAAAACCTACTGCCGATTTTATTATCGATTAGATCAATTTTCCTTTTGTTGCTAAATTTCTAATATATATGTTTAGATACTAATATACGTCCGTTAATTAATATATTGCCTCAAATTTGGCATAATTTTCTTTGCGAATTAATTTAAGCATTAAACTAATCCCCATACGGTAACATAGCCAACATACTTTTTAATGAAGTAATTGATTATATATTAGAATTATTCATATACTAAATCCAGATGGGGAATTCTTTATAAATGTTAGGTCGAACAAAAATTAAATACACAATTTAAAATCTGAAATATGGATTGAAGGTTAAAACAGTTTCAACTAAGTGACACTCAACAATAGATTCAAAATCATGACTTAAGGTTTTCATTTATAAGACTCAAACACTTAAAAATTATTTCTTATAGTACAATATATTTCATAATTTTAAAACAACACCAATTCACAGCCAAATTGGATTAAAAGGTTAAAGCATTGCACACAGAATTTCATATTATTTGCCAATAACCAAATGATGTTTTAGTCATTCGTTTTCTTTAACATTAAGTTGCCAGTTTTGAACCACAAGTAGAGTTTTATACCGTAAAATTCGGTGTATTACTCTTACTTTGAAAAAAAAATTAGATCGAAATTTACGGAAGCGCGTTATACGCCAGGTATGAAAATGATATCTTTAAAAATAAAGAAATGTGCTCATAATAAAAGAGAAATTAAGAATTTTACATATTTAGAAATGCTGTTTACTTAAAAGAAATGGCACGCCTTGTGAATATTAAGGATTGTAATTCTAGAAGTATCCTATTTCTTTAAAAGTCTTAAATAATACTTCGAATTAATGACTTCAAAAAATAAGATCATAGCACGGGGACATTTCAGGTGTTTTTGTAAAAAAGGGGGTGCACGTTGTATGTTGAAAATACCTTGACATTAAAAAAAAAGTAAAACTTGAAAGCATAAGTGCTTGCGTGTCATACGCCGGATTTTACGGAAAGCTGCGTTTGTATTGATATTTTGTTAGTATAATACTAGAGACAGAGCTAATAATATATTCATAACTAACATTGTTTATGACGAAAATTCATCAAAAGGATTTTAACTAAATATTAACTTAATACTTGAAACATTTTGAAAAAAGCTATATTATTTCTGTTAAAAAAATGTCGGGACTTCACATTGGTTTTGATGTTTAAACTCTAAAATTTACACGTACTAAATTATTATTTGAAGTTCTTCCTGTCGAATCCCAAAGCTGTGAGTGAGTGAATATTATAGTCGGACTGTTCAGCTACACGATGGCTTTTGGCGACAGACCAGGAAATGGTCAACCATGACCGGACCATGTTCAAGTGACGTGGACGACACCTGAGCTGGCACCCCCTCTTTAGTGGTACAGAGCTCGAACTCATGACATGCCTGCCATGATTCGATATCTTGATATTAACGTGCACCGCTACCCTCACGGTGGGTCTTTAGTGGTACAGACCTCGAACTATTGATAACGAACTCAATGTCGAAAAGTCGAAGATTCAGTGGCAGTTCGAGGATTCAGTCTTCAGTGGCACTCGTGCCACTCAAGACATTCCGTATAGAGAGGGAACCAATGCTTTGTAAATCTTTGGAGGTTTAATTTCCCCCGTTGTTGTAGTGTGGTGTGGTAGTTAAAAGAGAGAGTGCAAACTCAGGTGACGGCTTCGTCACTTGACTGAGGTTCAAAAATCTAGGTACATCATTATTAGCTTTCGAGTTTTTGTATAGGGCGATGTTATTATGGCCGCAATAGCCTAGTGGTCAAGGTCATGATTTCGGACCTAGTATCACTAAAGACCCACCATATAGAGGAGCGATAACCACTACTTACAACATTTTTTTTAAAAAAAAAAAATGGAGTTTTTTTGTGGATTTTAGATTTATTTAGTACACCTTAAGAAAAAAAGGCTAAAATTAAGAAGAGAAAATAAATTATTACAATTAAAATGCGAAAAAAGGGTAAAAATTGACAAACAATTACATGAACGGAGCCCGCTCTGTACAAAAAAGAAATGAACAAATTCTCCATTTTTCATTTTGATCCATTACTTTGCTATTCCTTTTCTAAATGACATACACAATAAGATTTATTTTAATTTTTAAAAAACTGAAGAACTTTATCTTAGCTATTATATGAAATTCCTTAAAAAAACAGAGATTATATTCACATAAAGAACTGTAAATTTTGTTATAAAAGGGTTGATTGTTCAATTTGAAAGCTAAAATACTTTTAATTTTATTCACAACTTACACAAAAAATTCTAGCAAATTATTTGAAAAACTTTTTGAGTAAGCAATGACCTTGTTTGAACTTTTTGAAAAAAACACAATTCGAGTAAAACGCATTTTAAAGTTTAGCATCTGTTTTATACTTCTGACAACTGATTTTACTATAACACTAGCAGTTTTTGTTCTAGTTTAATGGAAAATAAGACACTTGGTGTTTTTAAAGAGATAATAAGTTGGTGAATAAAATAAAATCATAAAAAAGAAATTGTTAATTTAAAAAAATCACCATGATTTTAGGGCAGACGGATACATTAAATCTGTCGTACAATCACAAATCATCTCGTTGGTGTGGTGTGGTAGCTATTAGAGGGGGTACCGATTAGATATCGTCCTTGTTATTTGATAGTGGTCCAAAATTACGAAGTCCATCACCTTCGAGTAGCTGAACAGTACGAAGTTATATATATACATAAAATTTTTAACTCCCTCCCTCATTCAATCACGCGAAGTTTTATGCGCTTTCTTACTCACTCACTCGGTCTAAAGGGAAAAATATAAAAGTGATACACACACACACATCTGTTGTAATATTACTTCATCTCCAGATAGAGTAATTCAAATTTAAGAAGGCCGTCATTAATATCTGTTTGGCAGTTTGCGTAATAATTCTGTTAATCTGAAAAGTATAAAAGCACTTATTTACTACAGTAACGATTTTTAATAACTCATTAGAATGAGCCATATAACTATAGGTGACAGATATCATCATTAAGAAACACGATTTCTTTGTAGAGAATATCTTTATAGGAGCCTATATATATTTGGTGTGACGAGCCCCAAGAAATTTTGAAGTTCAAATATGTCCCCTTAGATTCATAATGCTTACATACAATATTAGACATTCTTTAAATGTCGGTTATGCAACTTATCTGGTACGTCTATAGTATTCTATGAAAGAGAGATACATTGAAATCGTACCAATTATATGTTTATATAATAGCGTAACAGGAACATGTTAAATAATCCAAGTAGTAGATGTTTTCGAAATATGAAAATAAAAACGCTTATCTGCTATAAAAAATTTCCAAACACAACTTTTCAGAGACGTTTTCTTTGATAGTAATTTAGATATTTCTGGTCGGCTGGGTGTCTTAGAAATAGCAAGCTCGCTTCGCAAGCCCAAGATTGCAGGGTCGATCCTGTCTGGAGTTGATAGATTTTTTGGATGCGAAAATCGTAGGCACGCACATCATATGACCTTGCAAAATATCCCACGAGTGTCAATCGTGCTCTGACATTCAAGGAAATTAAATCAAGCTAATATATTACGCATCTAATGAAAGCTTGAATGAATAACAATTCAAGCTTTAAGATTTATGAGCAAAACCATGACTAGATCGCACCACAAGAAAATGGCTCTCAAATTCGTGAACTTGCCGTTTCTGTAAAGAATTAGCTCCAAAATCATATTAACTGTTTTTTCTAAGTGGTGTTCCATTGAACTCGTAAATGAAGATAATTTTCCGAGCAAGTTGTTCCGGGTAAAGAAACTGACTCGCGTTAAATCTCTCGAGGCTTAATGTGATCTTGAAGTCAAAGCAGTACTGTGAAGGGTGGTCAGCTAAGATATCCGCTTCTTCATCTCACAATGTTTAAATGTGTTGGGAAATGTGCTTGTGTTGGGAAAAGATAAACAGAGCCATATAAAAAAGAAACAGTGCTAGGAGTAACGAAGCAATCAGAGATTCATTAGTGATACCCTAGGACATATATCTTTATGTATACAATACTAGCTGCATGGCCCGGCGTGGGATGAGACTTCTCTACTTTTATAAATTTTCCCTTCTCTTCACAAAATCAGTACTTCCATTATTCTTTTTCAAAACTGCTTTGACTTGTTTGTTTCCTTTCCCTAAACTTAAGCCTGGACTTTTACCGATGTGAAACTTAATTTCTTCTTTCCTTCATGCGATGCGAGTGATTGATATAATGATGTGATTAAAATTCCTTTTTTCGAAATTTTTTTAACTTCTTTCCTCTTCAGCTACCTCCTGCGTTGCACGAACATTTTTGAATGTATAACATATCGTCATGGAAATTCCCCTTCTGCTCTAGCTGTTAGCACTTCCTCTTGTGTGTGCATGATTCTATATTAACGTCATTACAATTCACTTTTTCGAAATTTATTCCACAGCTTTCCATTGGTAGACACGATTCTTTTATTTTTCTAGAGCCTGGCATTACAGTGGCTTTTTTGAGTGTAAAAGTATTCCACTCCATTATTTATAAATGATAAATTAAAAATCTTACAGATTACCATTGAAATGATTTTTTCTTCTGATCGTTTGAATGGTTGATTAAACATATGTAAGCAAAAAAAACTTTATATATATATATATATATATATATATATATATATATATATATATATATATATATATATATATATATGGTGAAAAGCCTATATTCCTAGTTAACATTCACTAAAATCATTCAAAAACAAAAGATTACTGTCTGATAAAAATATTTTAGTATTTTATTACAATTTTGTAGTTTTTCTTTCCACTGTGTTTAGTAAATCATTTACACATGTATCTGACGAAAAAAAGTATATTATACAAAACTAACATATTCATTATGTAAACAATAATTATTTTCTTGGAGCTTAAAATAATAAATAGGGTTTGGTATCTTCATTTACTCAATTAATCGTTATATAACAATAATTTCCTTTTCAGGTTCTGAAAAAAAAAACTGATTAAAAAATGTTCATTGAGCAATTAGTTTTGACATCGTTATATTAAAAAATGACTGTAAAAGAAAAATCTCGTTTATAGATAAAGACTTATTTAATATTTAAAAAGGTAGTTAAATTATTAAATGAATATATAAGATATATATTACTTTTATTATATTAATTAAAAAGTACTTTTTCTATATTTAGTCTCAAATTAAATAATAGTTTAACAAAAACAAATATTTCAATGTGAGAAATTTAGCAAGCTATAAAATAAACAGAAATGAAAGAATTTAAATATAATTAAAAATTATGTTAGAAAAGTAATAGCAGTATTAAGTTTCTGCTATTGAACTATGGGTGAAATAACCTGAAATAGATAAACTGAAAGAAAAGTTAATGATAATAAACATTAACAAAATAATAGCATAAATAAGAAATATTAGGAAGCCATCAACAGGAAAAAAATTAAATTAGTATTACACGAGGAATGGTGTGTGTAATACTATCTAACATCTCTGTAATGTACCCAATATAAAGTATTAGTTATAATTCAATACCATAAAAAATTAAGTTAGTATGATCTAAAATAAAAAAGTTATCTAAAATAGAGGTTTCTGTTGAAATAATCCAAAATCAACTACAGTACTGAATGATACAAACAAAAAAACATGTTGCTAAAAATTAATTATTCAAATACTTTTTCGCAATATTTCTATTAACAATTGTAATTCTATTACAAAGAGCACAAACAAAGGAGTACATACAATCATAAATAACTATAGTGATGACTGAAATATATATATCATATATGGGCAGTATGATAATATTTAAAATATGTATACGATCCCCATAAAACTACAAGATGATAAGATTATCAGAAGTTACATTAAACCATCAGATGTAAAACCATATCAACACAGAATTTTAAAAAATTCCAAAGGGAGATATGAGAAAATATTTTCAATGTGCATATGTTTGAGCTAACACTTTTTTCATCACAAATAATTGATTTATATATTTCAAGATTGTCAGAAGGAAAAATAAGTCGAGACAAAAAAATCAGGTTCACATTGAACTTAAAGAAATCCAGAAGAAAATATGAGAAACATTGTTTCAAGGTCAGCCAATATACCGTAGTTGTATACTAGATCAGCAAATAGCTTTTTGTTAAAAAAATTCAGATTTTTTAAAATTTAACGCAAAGATGAGTTCTTATCGGTCATAGAGATCATAAGACCATAAACAGTGATATACAAAAAAACATGGTTCACAATATTACCAATTTGTCGATAGCAATTAGTTTGAATTAAGTGTCATTTTCTCTGTTATACTTCAATTAATATTTTTCGACAAAGATGAAAACATTGAATTAGCTGATGAAGAAAGAGTAGACAAATCTTTATTTTCAACGACAGAAAATATTATAGCAATGTATTGATATGTAAAAAAGGTATTCAATGCATATGTACAATTAGCTAAAAACTACATGAAGAACACATTTGTCGGAAGGAACATTAAACAATGATGCCACAAACAGGTTTGAACAACAAGAAAATTACAGAAAATCTTACATACCGTAAAATCCGGCGTATAACGCCCACTTTCAGCATAAAAAATTAAATTAAAATTTAGGGTTTCAAGAGCTTTAAAAACATAAAAAGATGAGTATAGAAATATCCAAATACTGTTTATTTAAAAAAAATGACATCCCTTATGAACTTTAAGAGTTGTTATTCTATATAGATGTATACTATTTTTTTCTATACCTTGAAATAATACCTTAAATAAATTACTTCAAAACATGAGAGATTGCATATGTACATTTCAGGTCTCTTCATACAAAAGAGGGTCTGCGTTATATGGCGAACATAACAAACATTAAAAAATGCAGCTCAAAAGTATAGGTGAGAATTATACGCCCGAGTTTATCGTAATCTGATATTTGTCTTTGCATTGTTTTTTTAGCGTGAAATTGTTCGATATTGTCCCTTTTTTATTTCACCATTGGTTGATTGATTGATTGATTGAATATTAACGTCGCACTGTTCAGCTACACGAGGGCTTTTGGCGACGGACCACGTAAGTTTGAACCATGGTCAAGTGGACCATGGTAATTTTGAACCATGGACGTGGTAATTTTGAACCATGGACGACACCTGAGCTGGCACCCCCTCTCCTAACTACCACACCACACCAACGGGAGGACGTTTCAGCTCTCAACAGATTTAACGTGCTTCGCTGCCCTACACGGCATTTCACCATTGGAGTACGAGTCTAAATAACTATGCATATATTTCATGATATTCAACATTAATCATCATCTGCTGATGAAGAAAGAAAAACAATATTTTTTTTTCAACCGAAGAAAATGTCATAGAAATGTACATTCATGGAATCTTTAAAAATATATATGAAGAACAGATTATGGAAGAAAGTTAAATCATAATGCAAACACGACAAAAATTGCATTAACTCTGAATTTTAAATTGCAAAAAAGAATTACTTTTTTGAGCATTCAATCCCATCCATAGTCTGATTTTGATGAAATTACCATAAACAGCTCAGAAAATCTTAGACGTAAATAAAAATTCGCATTAGCATTTGTATTCTTACCTATTGGCATCACTGCATTTAAATTGGCACCAGACGATCTGTGCTATTCCCCACTAAAATGTTACAGATCTTTTTGTTTCATATAAAAATCTGTGTTGTTTTGATATCAAGGAATTATTCGTGTGGCGTCAATTTGGTTGTGGTGACACTAATAGGTTAATACCTAAAAATATGACTTAAATCACGATATCTACAATCTTATAATCCCAATAAGTTTTGCATTGAGTTCCATTTTCTTTTTGTTACCCTAATATTATAATTGCAAAAGTTTGTATGGATGTTTGTTACTCTTTCATTCATAAACAACGGAACGGATTTTAATGAAACTTTACAATAATATAGCTTACACAATAATGTAATTTTTCTTTCTTATTGTAGTTTTAATTATATGATACCTTAACTTATATTTTTAAGTCAAAAAATGATTTGTGATGCTTTTTGTTAACAGAAGCTTAGATAATGTGGTACTTATATATTAGCATCACCACAGCAAAATTGGTGCAATGCGAATCACACCTTGATACCAAAGCGACAACGATTCTAACATATTTTATATAAAATCAGTCAGATTTTGGCGGAAAATCGCGCGATTAATGAGGTGTCAATTTGACTGCGGTGACGATTATACGTAAATTCTGATAATAATTACTGATTCTTTAACACAAATGTCAGTGGATTATTTTAGACAATGAAATTCACTTCTTATCTACTTCTATTCTTATGTTCAATAATAATAATAATCTGTTACAAAAACCTTTATTGCTTGTCTTTATTCAATGACAAATTCTAAATCTAGCTTATTGTAACAATGAAATTGAAAATCCTAGCTAGCAATATAACAAAAAGAGAACATAGTAATAAATAAATTTTTCGGCGCTCATTTTTTTAATGATATTATTATGCCTGTTTGGTAGTAACAAATTGATCCTTATATCAAAACAAATACATTTATCACTACTGGACCACAATAATAAAATTTAGTTTGCATGTCTCTTTTGTTGAATTGAAATCCGCCAAGAATTCTCCGGATGAAATGATGTTAAAAATTCCGTTCGGGCTCTATTAGATTTAGACTTGAAATTTAGCACATATATTTATTTTACGAAGTAGAGATCCATTTAAAGTTGCTTTTGTGGAAATTCACTTCATTATTAGTTTAAGCTAGCGCAAAAAATCTTTCTACTTCTATTTTAGATATTATTAAAAATTCTTAATTTTGACCTTTTTATATCAAGAAGCGAGAGTTACAGCTATAAATATATTTTTCAATAGAATCAAATTCTTAATGCTAGATATCAAGAATTTATTAATTAATTATTTATACAACATCGTGAAATACACAATGAAGCGGGTGGATAATGGCTGGTCAGCTATAGTTTTGTACTATTTTGCAACTGATGAAACATGGAATTAGCCAATAAAAGAAGAACAAGAAGCTTTTCCAGACAAAATTGTCACGCTATTAGGTTGGAAGTATGCAAGACTTAATGCTAAAGTGTACCGATATTCAGGCAATGATTTAATTTCAAGCTTTACTTTCTTTGGGGCTTACTACCTTGATATCAAAATCAGGTAAATTGTAGCCCGAGCACAACCCTAGATTGATAATTAAAAAAATATGTAAAAAAATCTTGTACGTTAAAAAAAATTGAACTTAAATCGCACAATATTGGCAATCTGTTTATTGCAATTAGTTTTACTTGACATTTTTATGTTACATTTTTCTACTTTTTTGTTACAATGGAATTTGACAATAGAGGAAAAGGTACTTACGTATCGGCGTCACCTCAGCAAAATTTGTGATATCAAAACAATATTCTTATGTATTTTACATGAAAAAGAAAAATAATATATAAGTCATTTTTTTTAAAAAAAAAAATGCCACTTTGGCTGCGTTGATAAAAATAAGGATGGAATGGGATGAAATGTTGGTACTTCCGTTTCATCGCAACAATGTGAACAGTCAAAATAACTCTCCAAGTTAGCAAATTTGATCTTCGCTTAGAATAAACTTGTGTTTGTAAATGTTTTTATTAAAGCTTAAATGTTTTTAAGGGATTAAATTTTAAGTTAAAATTTCCAAATTTAACTCATCGGTAACATCTTTTTTTTAAAAAAAAGTACTGTGTTAATGAATTCTTGAAAATATGGTTTTATTTTAGCAATAATCTGTTTTTCCATTAGTTTAATTTATAACTATATTCTCTTTTTGTTATTCTGCTAGCTAGGATTCTAGCAGGACAAAATTCTTCGATGGGTGAATAATATGCACAAAATTTCATTTCGTAAGAGTTTCTGGAATATAAACATGACAAAATTGATAAAATATAATTTTTAAATACATAAATTAAAAAGACGTTGTTCAAAAGATGCCAAGTCCTCTTAAAGTTTTCATTTAATACACAGAGTTCTTAAGATATGAGTTTTTCCTGTACAAATTCCCAATATGCTAGAGGAATCTGGAATCATTTGCAAATGAAAATGATTATTTATGTACAGTTATTTAGTAAAGGTCTAATCAGTCACAAAAGGTTAAAACTAACAGGCATATTCCAATAAGCACTGACGAGATTTCAACTCTAAACCCCTAATTCTTTATACAGGTGATTTAATGAAATAAGACATGGGGCTCTTTACGAATTTAAAGCAGTATCTTCGTAGAAGTAATTTAATAGTATTCATGGTATATTTAACTTATTCTTTCGTTGATAGATGGAAGAATGTATTACACAGATAAGGAAAATTCTTTTAAACATATTTTATTGTTAGTATGTCAAAAGATTTTCAAATCAGTCAAAGTGTTCTGCAAAAGAAATAAAGTTGTGAATCCCTGCCTTAGAAGTTTCATTGTACGTTAATTGTATCAAAAGTCAACGTTCCCATTACGTTCCACGGTTGAAAGTGTAAATTTTGAAAGCTTGTTTAGACATTATATTATTGTTTGAATTTGTTTGAAACCCTAACAACTGCCTACAGTTGGTTTTAGAAACACTCGACCATCTGCTAAAACCACCTGCAATCGATCATTCATTTAAAGAGCGTTCGAAACTGAACGTTTGAGTCTCAAAATTCTCTGTTTTGAGACAGGTTGAAATTTGAGAGTGCCATCTCAAATGCCTAGTCCCCATAACCTAAACTCGAAAGTAAATAATTCAGTAGATTGTTAATAGCTCTCGTACTGTTTTGAAGAAAGAGTATTGAGTTCTGTAATATAAGAAACTCCAACTTGTTCGAATTGAATATTGTATTGCAGAAACAGATTTAAAACAGACAAACTTGATGTTTTTTCATAAAAACGTTTTAGTTAAAACACTATCGCAGTTTTCGAAAGAAATTACATATGCATACATAAAAAAATCTAAACGTTTAAGACATAAACGCATTCTTATATAGTATAAATATAAATAAAATATCCATGAAAAAAAAGCATAAATTGTTCTATCATTACCGAAAATCTTACTAGAATTAATATTTACTGAAATTTGCAAAAAGTTTCAGAAGACTGTAATTTAATTTGTAATTTCTTTCACTTTGAAACCGAGACGAAATATTTTATTTTGTTGAGGCAATATTTGATTCTTAAAAAAATATTTATGAAAAATTGAAAGAGAAAATAAAGATTATACAAAGTAATATTCATACATTTAATTGAATTATCAAAGCATAAAAAACATAATTAGTTTTGCACTAGTTAAATACCTGTAGATTACTAATGTATTTAGAGAAAAACAAGAGTATAAAAAGTAAGCATACAATGAAAAAGACTATAATTTAAATAACCAAATACGCAAAAGACAAAAGATCCTATAAAAACTTTTCCAATGTTTTAACATATGGAAATGCTAACTACAAACGATTAAAACTAATTTATTTAAAGAATGAAACTGAAATAAATATTTTGTCATGTAAAAAAAATGTCTTTTGTTTTCTTGAAATGAAAAATTGATTTACAAAATTCTTTCTAACGTGACAAATAATTTGCAGATTTTTTTCAGAATAGCAGTTTTTAGTGTAAAGTATTATGTTCAAGCTTGAATCAAAAACATTGAATATTCTTCACAAATCTAACCTGTTCCCCATTCGGCTTAGACAACAATGTATAAGGGGAAAAAGTACGAAGAAATAAACTTTCTTGATTCATTTAATTGTGCAGAATTAGATACTAAACAGATGTGTCCCTCTTCCACTCTTCCACTAACTGACTAAAACTTTCATTAAATAAATTTAAGTTAGAGTTTAAATAAGTTAGAGTTTATCAATGGTATGTTTAAAAGCCGCAATGTGTGTCTTCATTTTTTTAAGTTCACTAGCGGAGTATTTTATACATCCTTCTTCAAGGTAATTCAAGAGCCATATTCTCGAGGATCCCAGGTCAAGTGATCGTGATGACCATGCTCTTGGAAGGGATGGCTAATAATTCTGTTATATCTGAAACGGATATTTCTACAGTTATTTCAGACCATGGTTTATGAATTGATATTTCTAGTTCTTTCTAGTTCTGGACTTTTTGATAGACATTTCAGATGATGAAATACACCACGGTTATGTTTAAATAGGTCTATACAGTTTGGTCGCGACTGGAGTTGCAATGTCGTCCGAAAATATTCCGTCCCCATCTGAAAAAAAATCTTCCATTAATAGTTTAACATATTTTTCTAAACGAGATAAGTACCCATTTCAAGTTCTGTTACCCTTTATAAGTGATAAGGGAACCCCCAGATTCCGTTCTAACCAAATGCTTTCCAGATCATTAATCCTTTACCTCCCGCCTATACAGGTTGCATGCGATTTGGAGGAAGAGTTCTATGTTGTTCCGAACGAACTTACATTATTTGTAAAAAGGGTAAAACGACTCTCATTGGTCTATATATATACACACAGCTTTACCCACATTATCCCAGATTTTATATTCTTCAGCAGAAGCATAACGAATTTTTCGATTTAAAGCTGATGAATAGGGTTTTCAGTTGGTCGTCGACATTAAAACCCAAGAAAATTAAGTTATCTTCATATTGTTCTGTGAAAAATCTTTTTCAAGTTTAAACTGAACCTCTTTGTGATTAGCAGAGTTGTTCACCGTCCACTTTTCTTATATTTCTTCACAATCCGCTTCAATTTTCTCTCATCACATTTTGTCATTTTCTTGGATCTATGTCCCTTAGATGAAGTTTTGGTGCTATCATTATTTGAATATGCTTTATACATTGTTAATACGCTTCTGTGTGTGTGTGTGTGTGTGTGTGTGTGTGGGTGTTTGATATATACAATATCAAATATAATATAAAAAATTTCCAAACAACTTACAATTTCAGATATTTTCACGTTTCATAGAAACGATCTTCCATCTTTTAAACTAACAGCTTTTGTTGTTGACATCAAAAAAGAACAATTAGATTCATAAAATCAAAACAATATTAACTTTTAATAATTGAGACGATTATCTTAACTCAGTGGCGTGAAAGACCGTGAGGGTCAAGGTCTATTGTGCCCAACTCTTTACATGCGACCTTGGGCCCTGAGGTGCATGAGCAGATGTTCCGGTTAGGTGGTCAGCCTGACGCGAAACTCCCATTGTTAAGTTCCCAAGCAAGCTTGGTACTCATTGTATCGACCCACTGAAGAGATAAAATGCTGAGTCAGCCTAACCGATCCCGGGGTTTGAACCTCGAACCTGTGGAGCGGAAGGGCCATGCACTAACCATTCAGACACTGGGCTTCAACAATAGAGGAGATTAGTTTGACAAATACTTTTTCTAAGATATTAATAGATATTTTTTATAGTAGCAGTTTAATGAAAGATAAATAACAAAATAATTAATAGGTGACAAGTCATTTGACCAGTTATATTTATTTGCATGCTGTTGAAAATCTGGACTGATCGGAATGAGCAAAAAAGAGATTCACACCATTCGTCATCGAGAACAAGGTAACGTGCGAAACAAGATCTTTCTTCTCAAAAAAGAATTACCCAATGGTAAAGATTGCCGTAAGCCCATAGAATGTTGTGACTTTTGTAAAGTGAAGAAGCAAGAGTTGATTTGAGCCGTAATTCATATTCGGCAATTGTGTTTTCTCAAACACTTTTGCTTTGCTTCACGCATGTTCAGAACAAATTACAAGTCGTTTTGACGAGTGGTTCTTTTAATCAAACCTTTTGAAAAGGGTACTTTAAATGTAATTTCTCCTTATATTTACATCTCATAGCTAATTTCTTAAATCATGAATTCATTTTAACATGTTTCAATAGTCAATAGCTTTAAATAATCTATTGAGGGATATCCTATTGAGGGAGTCATGCATCAGTTTTTCAGAACTACTAGCAAACAGTTCATAAGCCAGTGGACCATTTTTATTCAAAATCAAAAATAAAAGAATAAGTTTTTATTCGTTCAGTAGAATACAAGACGAATTCCGGCGTCTATGCTCAAAGGCATTTATTACATATGTTTTTAAAATACCGATGAAACACAAACTTAAAATTCTTAACCCTTAAATGGCCATTGTAGTCAAAAGCAGCTACTCATTAAGCATGTATTTTTCTCATTTTGACAAATAAAATGGCAAAAATTTAATAAATTTAATAAATGATATTCTTCTTTACATTCTACTGTTCTAATTTCAAATTCTATTTTCATTAGTTTGGACAGTAAACTTCTTCTCGAAATGAAGGTCATTCAAAACGGTTTATCCTGATTATTTCCATTAATTTCAGGTACAATTTGTATTCTTTACAGAGAAAAAACCCTTTTATTATCAATGACATACTGAAAATCAAAAATGAAGAATGAAAAGTATGTTAAAACTGAAGCGTTTAAACAATAGTGACTAAAACATGCTTGATAGAAATTTGAAACGTAGTAATTATTTTTTAACTAGAATGCAAAATAATGAACTTTTCAGAAATATCGAATTCATTAAAAAAGCCAATAAAAAATACGGATAAATGAAGTTACAATTAGGCTTGGTTTATTCTAATGAAATAAATGAGGTAAAAGAAAGAAGTTTGAGTTTTCAAAGAAAGGAAAAAAACTGCTAAAAACGGTTTTAGGAAGAGTAATATTTCTTACTGCAATACAAATACCTGAGCGATGTTTCATATTACGAATTATAATCTTAATATGTTGGAGTAATAATTGTTAGGAATCTTGCCTTCCTCTATTAAAGGGTAACGTAGTGAAGTGTTGTCGTCGATGAATGAAAACTGTTGTAACGTAGCAATTCAGAAAAGTCAAATATGAAATTTCAGAACTTTACCGATATACTTTGTTCCACCAGTAGAGCTTTATTTAAAAACGTCGTCGAGCAGACGTTTTGCTCACCTACACCAAAACTATACTGCGGTGGAAAGGATTTAATTCTGTGATGTTATGTTACTGGTAAAATAATGTATTTCACTTTCTGTCTAGAGATTATGCTGAGAGGGAAATCTCCCTGTAAAATTAGTCGGGATTCATAGGAAAAAATCAGTCATACACATGCTTGTTTGCTCAGTTTCGATGTTCTCGACACCAAGCACAACATGTCTTTTTTGCATGCAAGTCAATGACTCGGTAATCGCTCAATATGTGGCATATAGGCCACTCTCCCGGAGTATTGTTAAATGTTAGCTTAGAAAATATTGTTTCTGTGAATGCCATAATTTTTTTACTTACCAATTTGGCACACATTGCTCGTCTGAGTCCCGCAATTACGATATAAATTAATGTTACTTATTTGTTGTTATTCTAAAGGGTCTCATCACTTCATAGGCCTCTGGACTGATATCAATTCCATAGTTTGGAAATTATACACTGTATAACTCGAATCTTTATTTTCTTACATTTCTTCTATGCTTTTTAAATACATTGATCTGTTTTCTTCAAGGCATAAACAATACTTAGATAACAGTTTAAATATGCATAAGTTCATTGATTAAACAAACAGCCAAAATCACCAATGCGCATTCATATAATTTTATTTGCTGCAGTCTAAATAGCCCCCTCTATCTTCCTATTAAGCCTCTATTTTGCAGATGAACAATCATTGTTTAGCATCAAAAATATCGCGGTTCCTTCTTCATTTAACTCTTTCATTTTTATAGTTTCCCAAATTTGGACATTATTGTATGTTTTAAATACCTCGTGCAGATATTGATGGAAATGTTTTATAATGAATCGATCCATTTTTAAGACAGAGAGAGGGAGAGTCCTATTACATTAAAAAATTAATACCTTCTAAACTGAAAATAATTGATTCAATAATGATTTGATTTGAGATATTTTGTAAAAAAGATGTGTTTCTTAAGACTCTAATTATGTCTATTGTTTGTTATTCTTGTGGCTAACGCCACCTGTCTGACGTAGTCAGATCGAAGCCCACGAAATTCATCGTGGCAAGGGACTAGAAGTACTCCTGTCGTAGGCCTCTACCTTGAGCACCATACAGGTGAAACTACGAATTACCTCGGTGAAATTCCCCGAAGGGACGATAGGTGGCGACGCCACCTATCTCCACCTCCACAATTTAGCATTTAACTGAAGTGGAGGGAAATATCATCCATTTCCCTGCACTCGTGAATCAGTCCACAAGACTTTCGAACTCACTGATATATCTGGCAAAACTGGTGAGACAAAACACTTCACATGTGTAGCGGCAGGTTTTGGCCATCAGTGCCCTCTCCCGTTATTCAGGCGAGACTCATTTATGTTCCGTGTAAGACTTTTTTTACAAATTGCTTGCTTCGTACGTTTGTTCTTAACTGAAAACAGAAAAAAATAACGGACAAGACACTAAAAGAAACTTATGCGATGCTGGTATGTGTTATTGAAAATCAAGCACCCTCGAAAAATGTGTGTACAGGTAATTCACCCGTTTTCGAAAAGTACGGAAAGTGTTTCTGACAGCCCCCGTAGCGAAAGGCTGGCAACCTTCGTCAGTGACGAAAACATTGAGAAAGTAAGGAAATTAATTACTAAAAATGGTCAATTAACTGTAGGCATGATAGCTGATGAACTGCAGATTAACTGTGAATCCATACGACAAATCGTTACCCAAAATTTAGGGATGAGAAAATTGTATTGTTGATATTGACTATATTCCTAACATATATCCTACAAAACGTGACGAGGGTTTTGAACTCCATGCCAAAGGAAGACAACTTGCATAATTTCTAGGACATGTATAGCAGATCTCAACGGTGCATAGTTATGGGAGATGATTAGTTCGAAGGACAGCAAGGTAACTTTCGTTAATATTTCATCTATGTTAATGTCACAGGAATATTCATCGAATTTTATTGTCAGAGGTTGTATTATATATATTGTTTTAATATTATTTTAGCTTGCTGTGACTGTCTCTTTCTGCAAGTCTCAAATTTTTTTTCAACCCAGTCACCTAATGCAGGTTTGGACAGGTTTTTTGGGAGCCAGTAACAACAAGTATTATAATTTTTTAAGTCAATTCCTGCTTAGATCAAATTAATATTAATTTATCTACTTTTTTTTAAAAAGTTACAATCAATATAATATGTGTATACATATGACAAAATCACATCATTAAGTGGTAATTAATTTTTATCAATTATCATTAAAGTATCCTATTGCCATCCAAAACATTTGGGTATATAAAATTTTAGTTCAACTGAATGCTTTAAAACGTGAGAAAAAACATTTTGAGTTTTGATACAAGTCACCAAAATTGTCGATAAGTCGCCAACGAAGCCGTATTTGTAATTCTTTAAATAATTAGTTTTAATCAACTAATATTTATCAATTATAATTAAGTTATTGTATTTTCATCCAAAATAATCCTGTACATAAATTTTAAGCTCAATTGAGTGCTTTAAAATGTATTTTATTAACGATTGAAAAATCCACCAAGATAAATAAATAAATATATAGGAGTATGAGTTAATAGTAGGAATTGAAAAATTCCCTGTGTTGGATTGTAACTCAAATCATTCAATCAGTGAATTTACTATCACTGCTCCACAATTTATGTTGAAAGAAATGGTAGAAATATTCATTTTTTTGTTAAAATGACGTTGAAATCTTGGAACCCGGGTTAAACCTAAAATAGCACTTTTCTCATGCTATGTCGTATTTATTAAGACTAATTCGTTTACTGAGGGAATTTAATTTGCGCTCGAGATGTCAGTCTAGTCGCTTTTAGCTACCTGTATAAAATCCCTTTGAGATAGATCCAGATATTGTCTTTAAAACGACTTTGAGGAATCCGTACAGATTGCAAAATATTAAAAACATGCATAATCTTCAAATATTCCACTTTTTCACATGGAGAAATGCCATAGTATTATTCTCGTTTAGCTGTCACATTTGTTCGAAAACACATTTTTCACTAAACCTTCTTATTTTCGAGTAATGCAGCCAATCAGAGTGTTCAGATTGCATGAACTGAAGAAAATCTAAAATTTTTACTGTTTAAGTTCAAAGGATTGAATAGTATCAAAAAAGCCTCACGATGTTATATCAGGAGTCAAGATATTAACCTACATGCCAATTATGCTAATGAATCAAATTTCTGAGTCCATCGCGAATTGCTTTCGTGTGGTTTTAGAGTGAGATGTCAGTCAAAGCAAACCTCTCACCCACTCTATGTACGTAGTAAATTAGAGATATACAATATCTATAAGAAATCAATACTAATAGACAATTTAGAGCAAAATAGTTTGCGTGATTTTCATTAAAATCGTGAATATTCATTATGTACTAAAATATATATTTTAAATATCTGAAGATATACATTTTTTAGAAGATTTATTAATTATATATAGTTTTAAAAAAAAAAAACAAACACTCTATTATAATGAATTGAACTAAAAAGTAAAAAAAAAATGATTCTTAATATAAGAATAAAAGGATTAACGAGAAAATTATAATGTAATTGGGGCAAATGCGTGGGGTGCTCTATATCAATTGTTATAATGTCTTACACGTTCTATTCTGAAATGCTGAGTTAGTGTAAAAATATAGTACAAAGCATACGAAGCTTTTAAAAGTACGATATTATTTTTTTTATACATTTTATACTTATATAAAAAAATTAATATTTACTATTCACAACTATAAAAGAAGCAGGTTTTTTTAATTGGTTTTAAAGTATCATTTATTCAATGTTAAATTTATCTTTGAGATTTTTTTTTCATTTGAAATTGGAATTACGTGGCAGCTGGAATTAGTCTTGCTCTTCAATGGATATTAATTAATGGGTCTAAAGGATATTTATTCTCTTCGTTTACGGGGCTTCGGATGAGTCGCATATTGTTATATTTCAGAAACAGGTCAAACTAATAAAAGTGTGTTAAGAAGAAACACTAAATGTGAATCGTATTAACACCTTTTAAACGTATTGCTACAAGTTTAATTCGTATCATTATTTCTAAACGTATTGTTTTATAGAAATAAAAAAATATTTTGCAGTTAGAAAATAAATTATTTTTTTTCATCCTTACTTCTCCCTCTCAATACATCACATACGCTTGCATATATACAAAACGGTGGCACTGGAGAGCGAAACGCGCATTTTTTAATCAGCAGATAAGGGATTAATTATAAACCGCACACAAATTATCAAGATAAATGTTGACTTTTGCATATAATTTTATATATCACAAGACGTGGGGGATCATGGTAATTATTAAACTTGTCCTTAACTTAATATTATTAATTTAATTATAAAATACATTGTGCAGTACTGTTACATTTATAAGAGTATTACATCAATGTAAGTGCTTTTTAATCCCTTATTATTATTTCAGAAGGATTTTGTTTCTTCACTTTCGATAAATTAATAATTTTTTAAAACAATCTTTTGTTTTCAACATTTCGATACGCTCGCAACCCCCCTCCTATGGTTATCACACACCTCAAGGGGGGCGCCCCAACGTTTGAGAAGCGTGGCAAAAGTGCATCAATATATTATTAAAAATTAATAGATCTATAATTCTACATAAAAATTTTCGAGTAGAGAAGACCCAAAACTTAGTTTTCCTGATAAAAAATGAATATCTAAAATTGTTAAGGATAAAAATTTTCTACTCGGAATTTCTGATCATTGCAGAGTAAAAAAAATATCAGTTGTAATGTGTGTAGTTGAAAATGCCGTTTATACAGGAAAAACAAATTAAAATATATATATATATATATATTTCAGTTTCAGAAATACAACATAAAAGTATGTGGCACCACTATTCATTTACCGATAACTTTGTACAAAATATCAATTCTCATACTGTAAATAGTTAATACTAATTACAGTATGTCCATACAAAGTGTGAAATTATAGCCCCTAATGTTTGACTGGTATAACAGAATTTTAGGGGGAAGGTCAGAGTGGAAGATAATGGACCTGCTGGGTGCCCAAGGTCACCGATTACAGAACAAATCACATCCAAAATTCGTGATATGAGTCAGTTTCCACTCAAATCGGCGGTCAAACTTCTAATAAATGCTACTGCATTAAAGTACTAAAAAGACTTCGTGAAAAAGCTAGGAAAAAAGTCATGTATTGGGAAGTGATGGCTGGCTGTTGCACTAAAACAATGCATCCGCTTATAGCAGTTTCTGACCAGGAAAAACTTTACAGTGATGAAGTATCCGCCTTATTCACTTACTTTAAACTCATGCGACGCGTTCTTTATTTCCTAAAATTAAATATTGTTTAAAGGAAACCCATTTTATCTCAGTTGAAGAGACCCAGGAAAAAACGGAAAATATCCTACAGGGTCTTCCAAAAACTTCGTTCCAGAATTCTTGCCAGCAATGACAACACCGAATGCCGAAGTGTGTGAATGTTGAAGGGAACTATTTTGGAGGCGATATTAAAACGGATAACTCATTCTGTTATTACAAAGATTTATTGGACTAGTCTCATTTTTTGTGTCACACCTTGTATTTCAAATTGGAACAGAATCTGGATTTTAAAATGTCAAATATCAAATGCGGTTTTCATCTTTTGACCATGATTTAAAATTGCGAGACTCGTTGCAAATAGATCTTATGTTTCTATGAAGTGCTAGTTGATAAATCATCGACCAATCATTGAAATGCAACGAGATTATAGCGAAAAAATGGTTCGTTTACATGTTTTAAATGGCAAGTCTGATAACATTTACAATTTTGTTATTGCCTAGAACATTACTAATTTCACATTTCGTCGCGGTTTTCCATTAAAATGTTTTTAACTTTCAGTTCTTAAATATTCTTAAATTCCAGTGCGCTATCTCCCATTTCTTGAAAAATTATTAAAACATATTAATAAATTACAAATTCAAATCAAATTCGTTTAATTGAAATATTTTAATATATTGTAATAAAAGTAAAAATGATAATTTTTATTTCTAAAATTTCCCTAATACTTAAGACATATTCAAGAAAGTTCAGAAAACAAGAAAAAAATAGACTTACGTAAAGTAAAACTAACAAACTTATTAAAATTATCAATGCGAAAAAATATGAATTACATTATTTAAATATAATGAATGTCTAATACGAAGAACATGAATGAATAGTCACAGACAATAAAAATTAAACAATTTAAGAGAAAAATACGATCATTTCATGAATTGCAAATACAAGCATTTCTACAGAAACCTTTCCAAAATTGCAACAACCAAATATGCAAAAGGAAAATATTGCAAAAAAAGTTTTAAAAGACTTAATTAAAACGAAATTTACGACACATAAATACATTTCTGAGTTTATGAAAGAAATGATTTATAAAATTTTAAAATTTGTATTGCACTTTAAAAAATACATTATGAAACTGATTAAATATAGCGTCACATATTTTAAAAGTTATATGTATATACAGAATAAACTGTAGGTAGCAAAATATGAAGTAGTTTTCAGTTATGCAAAATGTCTTTTGTTTGTCTTAGAAAACACAACACTTCAGAAGAGAAATAAAGTTTCTTGATGATATAGTGAATAGTCTTTTCAAATAAATAGATTCAGAAAAGTATATCCATCAAAAACGTTTATGTAAGCAAAAAATTATTTTCTCATAGGCAACACAATAAATGCTCTTAGTAAATTTAGAGTTATAATATACTTATAGAGTGAACAGTTTTTCCTAGTATACATTACACTAGAAACGTTTCTATGCAGTATGCATATGCCTTTTAAGACTTGCCACTTGTGAAATTGCTCGCTTTCATAAATAACTCTCGTATGGTTTCTCGTCTGTATGTATAAGCATATGCTTGGTAAGAATATCTTTTCGAGAAAATTTTGTTTTGCAAACATCGCACTGGTAAGGCTTCTCTCCGGTATGTGTACGCGTGTGCTGAGTAAGATTTGATTTGTTTGAAAATTTTTTATTACAAACATCACATTGGTAAGGCTTCTCTCCGGTATGCGTACGCATATGTCGTGTAAGATTATCTGTTCGAGAAAATTTCTTTTTACAAACATCACACTGGAAAGGCTTCTCTCCAGTATGCGTACGCATGTGCTGAATAAGATGAAACTTTAGTGAAAATTTTGTATTACAGACATCACACTGGTAAGGCTTCTCTCCAGTATGCGTACGCATATGCTGATTAAGATGAAACTTTTGTGAAAATTTCTTTTTACAAACATCACACTGGTAAGGCTTCTCACCGGTATGCGTAAGCATATGCTGAGTAAGATATTTGTTTTTGAAAAATTTCCGATCACATACAACGCACTGGTAGGATTTCTTTAGAGTATGCGTACGCATATGCTGAATATGAAGATATTTTTGAAAAAATTCTTGTTTACATACATCACATTGGTAAGTTTTCTCTTCAGTATGTGTGTACATCTGTGGAGTAAGATATTCTTTTGCTGAAAATTTATGCTTAGATGCAGCCCTCTGGATTGGTGGTGCAGAATGTTCAAGCATATGCAGTTCGAAATCTGTTGTTAAAAACATTTGCTTACATACAACACACTGGAAAAACTTCTCCGTTGAATATGCTTTTCTGTACTCCGAGAGATGTTCCATTTGAGAAAAATTCCTTTCATATATTTCATGCTGGAAAGACTTCTCACTAGAATCTATACATTTGTGCTTAAAAAGCGTGTCATTACTATGAAATTTACTTAAACAAGTGTCGCAATGGTAAGCTGTTTCAATATCAGGTTTTCCTTGATTTTGAAAATTATGATCTTCTATAAATGTGTTAGACTTCTTGGAAATGTGAGAAGATTTCAAACTTTCGACGCTAAAGTCATTTTTGAATATATTATTGCTTAAAACAACGTATTCACTATTACTTTCGAATGTTCTGTTGGAATTCGTACCCAGTAGTTCGTCTTTTAAAACACTCGTTTCTTCTTGGGAGTCGAGGAAATTAAAATCTGATGGAGGTATCTCCAGAAGAAGTGAATCTATGACTTGTGAAATAAAATCGTTATTTAGAAAGACTTGTCCGAGAGTAGTTTCACTTGCTGTTGCTATTCTTCGACTGTCAAAGGAAATATCAAATGGGATGTCCTGTTCTCCTTTTTGTCGAAGTTCCGAGTTAACTCCATTTGAGTAATTACATTCAAAAAAGGAATTAGGTTGATCTGCCTGAATATGATTCTGCCAATTTGAAGAAGTTTCATGTCGACTTACATTGTACATTTGTGATTCCGTAACATTTCCTTCCATTTGCGGTTTATATTGTAATGCTGTGGAATGTCCAAACAATGCAACATTTTCTGTTGGCTGGAATTCAATTTGAGAATTTTCAGAAGCATTTGTTTGTAATAAATGAGAATTAGGTTTATTTGTCTGAATATGATTCTTCCACTGTGAATAAGCTTCATGTCCACTTACTTTGTACATTTGTGATTCCATAACATTTCCTTCCTTTTGCGGTTCATATTGTAATGCTGTGGAAAGTCCAAACAATGCAACAGTTTCTGGTGGCTTGAATTCAGTTTGAGAATTTTCAGAAGCATTTGTTTGTAATAAAGAGAATAGGTCTTCACTCTCGATAATTTGCATAAACTCATTATGAAAGACTGGGTTTCGGTGATTTGATAAGTAAGCTTCCATCCTTTTTAAAAGATGTTTAATGGGAAAATTACAATTTTATGATTCAATTGTATTTGTTTTAGATGTACAATCAAATTTTAGATTTTCATAATTTTTTTAAAAAACTTTTTCAGGACTTACTATGAAAGCTGAATATGCAAGAATAATTTATTTTTCTAAATAAATTATTTTTCTAAAATTCTTTTACCATGCTATGACTATAAAATGATCTTCTGATATTCATTGTAATAGTAAAATACAGACTTTAGTATGCAACTTGAATATTTCTTAAGCACAGTCTAGCATTTACACTCAATACCTTTCTTGTAAGCGAAGTTCGACGTGTCTTATTGAGTTGTGTTGTTTATGACTACTGCATTCGGTATCATTCTTTGAAAGTTTTGATTTTGCATTTGTTTTTGAAATTAAAATTGAATAAATTCGGATTATTGTTTATTACTTGATTTATTCGTGTTCTTGAAGGAGAAAATTTTAAGAATTACTCCATATCACGTTGATAAACAGAATTTCGAGTGAGTGAGTGAATATCAACGTCTCACTGGTAAGCTACATGAGGGATTTTGGCGACGGACCACGTAATTTAATACCATGGTCAAGTGACCTGGAGTATATTTGAGTTGGCACCCCCTCTCCTAACTACCACGCCTCACAAACGGTAGGACGTTTCAGCTCTCGACAGATTTAACGTGCATCGCTCTCGTACAAGGCGGGTCATTAATGGTAGTGGGTTTGAACTCACATGACATGACTGCCCTGATCCGATACCTTGACTATTGGGCTACCACAGTCGTAACAGAATTTCGAAATGTAGGGGAAAATATCTGTTGTTTGCAGAGTTATTATTGTATCCAAATGAAAAGATAAAACTTACAGTCACATTTCTAGGACACGTTAGAAGTAAGAAATTCTTTTGTTAACCGGCGATTTATTCATGATTTATATTTGTATCAAGAATTGCCTTTGGAAACTCGAATATCATATTCGACATATAACGAGATCCCAAAACACACCTAGCGTTTCTATTATTTTTTTATTAAGAACATTTATAACTACGTGCACATTAAAGTATCATATGGGGCTCACGTAAAAGTAAGCGTGAAGAACGCATCAAAAGGAAAGAAGGATTACAACACAAACATCCACGCCTTCTCCGGGAATTGAATCCAGTCCCTACGGCACCGCAGTCAGCTTCACTAACCACTATACCGGATGGGCGGTGGCGCTTAGCGTTTGAGGCCAAAAGTTTTTTTTCGTTTTGGGGCACGCTTTCCTTTCTGAATTTTGAGATTGGAATCATTATGTTTTAAAAACAATGTTTGAAAACTTCGTATTTGGTTGGAGGACCACGGTAACTTAGTGGTCAAGATATCGGATTGTGGCTGGCTTGTCAAGATTTCAAACTCAGTACCACTAAAGACCCTTCTTTTAGGGGAAAGATGAACGTTAAACCTGTCGAGAGCTCAAACGTCCTCCATTTGTTATGGTGTGAGAGTTAGGAGAAGGGGTTCCACCACAGGTGTCTTCTTCGTCACTTAACCATGGCTTAAAGTTACGAGGTCAGTCACCAAAACGCTGGACCTCGTGCAGCTGAACAATATGTGACGTTAATATGCCCTCACTCACTCGCTCGTGTAAGGTTTTAATCACTTCTTTCCGTGTCCTTAGATCTTGAATCAGCCGCTAATCCGGTATAGGGGTTAGTGACACTGAATACTGCCACGGGGCCTGGGTTTGAACTCGGAGATCGGCAGGGATCAGTTAAGTGCCTGTGTAATCGCTAGGATGTACTCTAAATAGCCCTCGAGCCACCAGTTCTATTGTGAAGTTGGTGGAATGGGAAGAGAGATAGGAGGCGCTTGACCACTTAAAGGGTGTTTTCCATAAACGTTTGGGGGGAACCGAGCCAATTTGTTCTGTCACATGTATGGTGCTCAAGGGTACAAATAATTGCAGGCGTACATCTAACCCTTTGCCATCAATCTGCAGGCATTAGCACAGCAACAGGTCTTCAATGTAATCTTTTGAAATATAAGTATATTTTGAAGTAAAGTCTATAGGACATAATACAAAGTTTCGCGTTTTATCTTCGTGAACTCTCAAAAAAACTACTGTATTTGAAGTTAATTATTTGCAGTATGTTAAATTAACGTTTCATTTTTGTAACTATAAATTATATGCTTAAAGGAGTATATAAATTGTAAGGTTTTGTATATTGTAATGAGGAATTATGAATTAAAAAAATTAATCATGAAATTTAAGATAAAGTTTGTAAATCTAATACTAAATAGCACTGTATTTTTTACGTGGCAACCAACAATCGTGTGTCTAAATTGTGTGGTTAAGAGTTTTTATTTTTATTACACGGAAATCTCTTCAAGATGAATTTTATATAATACAATTTCACATTTATGTTAGTGTAATCCGGAATGATTTGCCGAAGCGTAGATTTAAACGCAATTTGAAGGTGATAGTTTTATGAGTCATGGCACGTAAGGATTAACAGACCTATTCAAAGAAGCACTGATGGGATTTGAGCTCGTGATCTCAAATTCACATTCTTGTGCTTTAGTCAACTAAGCCATGGAGTTTATGTTTTTGAAGCAATAGGATAGCAAATGTGAATAATGCCAATTGCTTTCGGACTGAAGTTTACACAGTATTAAAATTTATTTTTCTGAAAAAGGATGGATTTATCTACTTTATTCTTTCATGACACGAGAGAAATCATTATCATCTAGGAGTTACTGTTTATTTTGACAAATTTTTGATGACCGGGGAAATTAATTACTTGTTTCAAGAGAGGCAAAAACAGATATTAATTCTCAAAAATTTCAATTAACCTAATTGATATTGTTACTAACTATTAGGAAACAGCTCTTTCTCCGTTCGAAAATTACTTAAATTAAGCATAATCTATAAGCGTATAAACTACTCTTAAACTTGCAATCTTAAAAAGTCTATTCTAGTTTGTAAACATTGAATTGGACTAAATTCTACATTATTTTCTTTCTTTGACAAAGGTTTTGTAACTACATTTTCCAAGAACGGGAAGTAAAGTTTGGATTTAATTTCGTTCCCAACATCCTCCCTACCCTGGTTAACGTCGAAAGGTATGGCCAGATGGACAGGGCGGGTTACATTTCTTCCGTTAACATCAGGATCTTATGTTCAAGTCGCTTCACTAATGTAGGTTCATCACTTTAGTTTTCTTCCACATGTGCTGTGGTCGGACATCTTACAGGAGCACAATATCACCAACTCGAATGTTAATCCTCGTTGTCCATGTCCTTGTTTCAAGTTTGATGGAAGAATCATAGTTGAAGATATTTTTAAAACCATTCTATCCAAAAACTGTCGAGTAAGTTCTGCCGCTGTTTGTAGATTTTGTTAAGTCTTGTGTTTTCTAGCCTGGATGGAATGCTTGATAGTTTTGTCCCGTCAAGAAATGAGGTGGTGTTAAAGTTGCAGATTTGTCATTTTTTTCCTCTTCGTATACTAATGGTCGACTATTCAGAGTTTCTTCTATTCCAATGAAGAGAGTGCACATACGTTCTTCGTCAAGAAATGCTCGCCCGAGTACTTTTGTTTAGTTTGTAGATTTTGTGGGGTAGTCCTCTGCGGCCACCAAATCGAGGTAGTGCTTAGATAAATTTGTCGAAATTTCTTTATGATTATGAAATTTGTTCATATCTTTTTATAATCACAGTAAAAATTAGAAAGTTATGGTTGACACACCCAAGAAACTCTTCGTTAATAATTTTTAATATCAGTTCGCAAACAAACTTAGACTATTTGATCTGTATACAAGGAATATACCATTCGAATGACTTGATTCAAACTCGTATTCAATTTTAAAAGCATGTGTTTCACACAAAATTACCTAAAAGCAAACGCATCCCATTCATAGAAATAAGAAAAAAGAGTCAAATAAATTATCGCAGCAAAAAGATATACTTCGAGTAGGATTTTTCAGGTTTTTGAAAGCGCATAAATTGAAGTAAACTGTAATATATGAATTGAAATTTATGAGCTGTATGTAATACATTAACTGTAATAGACTCAGGAACATTGAAAACAACGACCCAAGAAGGAAGCTAATTAAACAATCGCGAAACTTTGCAAATAAGTACCGCGTAATGTGATATGCAAATAATCCAAGTTTTGTGCCAATATGCATGCTCATACTCGCATAGGTGGCGCTACAATCAGGAAGATGCTGCTATATAATTCAGCGCAAATTCGAAGATTCATAAACGTGACGATTACGTGCCGATTGTGGGAAGAATTTGGTAAGCGAAACATACCTGGTAAACGTGCTAGAAGACATTTCTCACAGTTAAGCGAGTGTTTGAGAGAGGCCTGAGATCATCAGGATGAAAACTGCAAGCCGGTCGACGTGCCATGTTGCTGGCCTGGTGGATCGCTCGGAGTGTCCCGTTAGAAATTGTTAGGAGCTGTGGACACGAGAAGGTAACCACGCGCGGAAAACCGGGTCTGGAGCGACCAGGAAGACCACGAGGAGAGAGGATCGAAGGATAGTTCGGCTAGCACTTGTGGACCCCACAGTGACTCGTTCAACGAAACGGGCAGACGTAGGCGTAACAATTGTTCCACATAACATTTCCAGATAGCTTGCAGAAGCAAATCTTAAATCCAAGCACCATTTCCGTGCACTCCCTTTAACACCGGAACATCGGCAACTGCATCTACAGTGGTGCCAAGCGAGATCAATGTGGAATGTCACAGATTGGCATAAGGTTGTGTTTAGTGATGAATCCTGGTTTGTTTTGGGGTTAGATGACAACCGTGTACGGGTGTGGAGGCGCCCTAGTGAGCAGTACAGTTCCCCCCACACTGTTCTACGTCACACTGCCAGCACAGCTGGTGTAATGGTCTGGGGGGCCATAGCCTATGATAACCGGTCCACTGTAATTGTGATGCGTGGAACCTTAACGGGCCAACTTTACGTTGATGGTATTCTTCGACCCTATGTAGGACCTTTCCTAAATGGTCTTCAAGGGGCAATTTTCCAGCAAGATGATGCTTGTCCGCATACAGAAAGAGTTGTTCAAGATTTCCTACGTCATTTTCAGACTCTTCCATGGCCGGAACGCTCCCCCTATTTGTCCTCTGTAGAGCACGTGTGGGATCAGCTAAAACGGCAGATGCCATGGTGTCACTCTATACATGATTTAGAGATTGATGTTGAAGATTTGGTGGCCCATCTGCCTTAGGACAACGTAAGGTGTTTAATCAACTCAATGCCGGACCGTGTGGCGGCATGTATTGCAGCGGGAGGTGATCTTACGCGCTATTGAAGTTCCCCAGTATTTGTGTCGTTGCACACCCTGTATTTGTTTAATTGTCTTGTTTTTGAGATCGCGTGAATCTCTCATCAGTGTCATTATGTGTATTAAATTTCATTTCAATCCGATGATTTCTTCTTGAGTCACTATTTTCAATGTTCCTGAGCGTATATGAATAATTGAAATAAACTTTGTAATATATTGAATATTACAAAGGTTCACATGTTCTTTTTTTAAGGTAAAAATAATATAAATGTTTTAAGTTATTAAGGTAATAAAAAGATTCAGACTAAAAAGCTCAAAACGAAAGACTGATTAAGAAAAGTACAATATAAAAAGCAAAATCAGTTGTGCCCTTGAAAGATTCATATACACTCAAAAAGACTATGATAGAAATGAACAAATACGAATATCCCATGAAATGACAAAAAAAGTATTCTATAAAAAGTTTTCCACAAATTTTAAATATACAAAGCCAAAATAGAAAGTATTCAAATAAATTAGTCTAAAGGTTCGAACAGAAATAAAACTTTCGCGATGAAAAATAAAATCATCTCTGTTTTGTTATCTCAAAATGACTTATCTAAAATGATTGATTAAAATAATATTTTAAAATTCTTCATGTAACACGTCACTTGTGATTTACAGAAATTTTTACAGAATATCAATTTTTAGCGTAAATCATTACATTCAGGCCTGTTAAGAAAACAGATAATAGCCTGTACGAATCCAATTAGGTATAAAGAACAATATATTAAAAAAAAGTAAGAAAAAAGATGAATTTTTTTGATTTATTTAAATGTTCAGAAATAAATTTAAAAAACGGTGTTTACTCTTCCTCTCACCCACTAAATTTATAATGGAATCATTTCACAGAGAAAATATTTTAGCAAGGTTTTACATTTCTGTAAATGGTATATTTCCGAGGAAGCAGCACTTATTTTTTCAAACTAAATTAAAATAATTTGTATCATTTTTGTTACTGCAATTCAGACAAGATGACAAGATTCAAAAATGGCATCCACATCTTAATTCAGTACCTATAGAATTTTAAGTAAATACATTATTTCTGTAATTAAAGTTTTGTGCTTAATACATGCATAAAAGGGTGGGAAAAATACTTTGTAAAGGGTGTTTTATTTAGAGGTATAGAACTTTAAATTGCAATAAAACAACGATGTATTATTCGATTAACATGATTTTTTTTTATTCGAAAGATAATATTGTGGCATTACATTTTAAATATGATTTATGGCATATGACTGCAACGGCTGGCTCAGATGTAGTCCAATCTGGACGTCCAATTTTCGATGACTTTTCCCAACATTTGTGGCCGTATATCGGCAATAACACGGCGAATGTTGTCTTCCAAATGGTCAAGCGTTTGTGGCTTATCCGCATAGACCAATGACTTTACATAGACCCACAGAAAATAGTCTTGCGGTGTTAAATCACAAGATCTTGGAGGCCAATTCACAGGTCCTAGAACGTGAAATTAGGCGGTCACCAAACGTGTCTTTCAATAAATCGATTGCGGCACGAGCTGTGTGACATGTTGCGCCGTCTTGTTGGAATCAGGACACGATAGAGCAAAAAAATTTATTTACAAACAATCAACCAACTCCTCATCAAAGCAAATTGATCTTCACAAGTCCAATTCCAAAAGATAAGACTCGCGCAATTATTTTACCTTTCATAAATTCTCACAAAAATTAAAAAGAAGTTGCGCAACACCGTCCTATATCACTTACCTCAGTAATGCCAGATTGTTAGAAAGAATAATCCTTTTCACAGAATGTTAGATTTCAGTTTTCGAAATAAAATTTTTCACGTAAATCATCGTGGTTTTATACCCTCACAGTAGCAGCATTAATACGTTAATACAATTACAACATGATATTATACTGGCTAGAGAACGCAAGGAATATTTTATTTTTGTAGCATTAGATATCAAAGCAGCATATGACTCAGTGTGGTCCAAGGGATCTTGTTTCTAAATTAAAAAAGTTGGATACTCTGGTAGATTGCTTCAATGGATACAAAACTTCTTACACCAGGGAACAATTTATGGCGTACTTCAGGGTTGTATTTTAAGCCCTTTCCTATTTTTGATTTCTATCGAAGACAAATTTGAAATCCAGCACGACAGCCATTTTCTAGTTTGTGCAGACGATAATTCTAATATAATAGCGGTACAAATTGGAATAAAACAATTGACAAACTGCAAGAATCTTTAAATAATATTTCAGTCTAGTACAAAAAAGGAAATTGTCCACCTATTCAGAAAAGAGCAATCTAAAACTTTTTTCCAGAAAAAGAAGAACAATAACTCCTTTACGTTAAAATATGCAACATACCTATTCCCGAAGTGAAGAGACTTAAAACCCTGGGTATAATCTTCGACCCCAATGTCCCCTGGAAAATTCATAAATACCTTCGTCGGAAAGGATTTAAATATTTAAATAAGATTAAAGTCTTATGTTCTTCTAAAAAAGGAACAAGATCTGATCATCTTTTAAATATTATTAATACCACCTTCCGATCTATCTTTGACTATGGAAGTCAACTTTTTTTCCTTTACCAGCAGTAGCAGTACATAGACACTAGAACTGATTTACAGTGCTGCCTTATGATTAGCCCTATATCTCCCAAGAAAAGCCCCGATAGATTTATTAAGAGCAAAATCTATGAATAGCGGTATTAATAATCATCATACTTTCCTGTTCCTAAAATTTATAACTAAACAATTATCATTAAAAGACTGGTCGCTGAAGGCATGGCTATTATGTGATATTAATTATATTTTTTATAAATATAGAAAAAAGAAACTAGTATTTTTCAAAAGGCAATCAATATGCTCCAAGAGCTGTGTATCTCTAGAGTGGACATTCTTTAGTGGATCCCTCCTTCACCGATCTAATAAAATCACAAAATGAACATCTATACTCATGAACTGCCGTTTCAAACCTGGAATCTACCAGAGGTTATAGTGCAAAATATGTTTATTGAATACATTCAAACAAATTTTAATAACAGTATCATAATAGCAGCAGATTGTTCAAAAAATACTAATCAAGCATCATTAGGAATTTTAATCTCCCCCAAAAAAGTTCGACAGAATTACTTATTGAAAGAAATTATTTCAATTTTCACAGCTGAAGCAATAGCCATATGGACGTCATTACAAAATTGTGTTACTGAAGCAGAAAACTATGCTGTCCTGAATGACAGTTTATCAGTTTTAAAAAGTTTCCAAAATATTAATAGAAAATCCAATACGATAATTTTAAAATTAAGTTCAACTTTACAAAAGTGTGCTCAAATAGTTTAATCCATTACATTCATTTTGGTACCAGCTCACAAGGGAAAAGAAATAAATGAAAAAGTGGATAAATTAGCTAAAGCCTCTCCAGAACATTGGAATATTATTTCTTGGATTTCTTTAAAAGATCTTCATACATTTCAACAAAAAACAACATAAAAATAAAAAAAGAAGCATGGAAAAACAGCAGAAGATATAAAAATTATAATCATTTTTCTCATCTTGAAAAGTTGAATAGACATACAAAAGTTTTAATCTTTAAGTTACTAGCTAAAATAATACCATTAAACGACATTTTTTCTTCCTTTTTTAACAATCAGATTATCCTTTGTGTGCAGATTATCAAGTACGAGAAACTAGTGAACATTTTATATTAACCTGTATCAAATACAAATCACAGCGCAAAATTTTTAAAAGTTTTATCTCCAACCACGAAAAATGGTCTTATTCCTCAATAGCGAATTGTAAAATAATAAAGCATGTTCAAAAAGTTGAAGAATTTTTTAACATCAACCAATAGATTCTAAACTTCCAGCTAATAGGTTTTCAATGTTCCACTTTCATTAATTTCGGTTGAAGCACAAGTATTAAGACTACTGACGTGCAGTGCAAACACTAACTGTACGTAGCAACCTAAGTTAAAAATCTAATCCAAATTCTATCGGAGCATAAGGCGTTGGTCAAGCATCTAGATTTACAGTGAACTGAATGGACCGGAACGAAAACAAATAGAGTAAAAAGTCATAGACAAAGCACAAATCACTGAACCGCATTGATCATATCATTTTTCAAGAAAGGTGTGTAATATAAATACTCGGTTTAAATTAAGGAATAATTAAATTGCAATTCGTCACCATTACATTCAATATATCTTTAGAATATTAAAATTATCGAAGAGTTTCGTCTACTCGTAAAGTGTATATACATCTCATCCTGAGTTGCTAAGACACAGAATTAAGATTCTTCCTTCTGGTATTGTATTATCGCAAAGAGAAAAAAAAATGCTAAAGACAACACATTCCAGAATTGCGTATGCATATAAATGCGATAAATAAACGTTATAGAAAATGAAACTCCATAAACTCAGCTTCCGCAGTACGCTGTCAAAGATTCATCTGGAATTTTAGAACATTCTAAAATCATACGTTAAAGTACAAAAGTAAAAAAAAAAAATTCGGTTCGAAAATCTTAACAGCTACCTGTTCCGTTAAATAATTTTCTAACAAAATGTGTGATAAAATTCATTCCAATAAATGCAAAAAATGCTTTCAAAATGAGTGTGTGAGCAATTTGGATAACGCAGAGCCATTTTTGTTACTGCATACAGATGCATTTGAAATTTTTCAATCTGAATTCCAACCAATAGTCTATAAAGAAAGGTTGGAATATACTTCGCAGAATACATCTCTCATAGTCAGTGAAGCGATAGAAGACAACTTCACGAAAACTCAAGAATTTGATACAAGTAGAATCAATATTTTCCCCAGCAGCCAATTTGTTCTCATGACGAGCAAAGTAATTCAAACTAAAAGTGCATTTATTCCAATGAAGAAAAGAGGAAACTGCAACAAGATAGGGATCAGGAAGAATCTGTTAATATTTCAGCTGTTGGGAGATGTATCCGAAATGCATGCGATGTTCTTCATGGAATGGATTCCGAAAATAGCGATATTCTTTCTGAAATCGTCCATTCTCAAACTAAGGACATCTTTTCCTGGGAATTTAATGTATTTCCCTCAGAAGAAGAAACGTCAGCTCTTAAGAAAGAAAATGTATATAAAAATGAAGAATATGCATTAAATACAAGTAACAGCAAATGTGAAAATGTAGAATTAAACAACAATCTAAGGCAACATGATTCAAGAGTCGTAAACTTCAAATCTCCGCCTTCTCAAGTAGAAATTTCTAGCTTTCAAAGAAATTTCGTTTGTGACACTTGTTTGAATAAACTGAACAGAATATCTTCTTTTTTGGAACACAATTGCATACATTCTACTCAGAGACAAGTAGAGCATGGCATACTTCAAGTACATTTCTCCCAGATTTGTCATTTCTCGAAGCAGAAACGTGCAGACACCGAGGATAGAACTTTCCAGTATACTGTATGTGAGAAAATCGTTTCCAGAGAGAGAAAAGGAACGTAAGCGGCATATGCGCACAAATCTTGGTGAGAAAAGTATCCAATATGAGGTTATGTAAAAAAACATTTAATAATACAAGCACTCTTACTCGCCATATGCGTATCCACTCTAGAAAGAAACCTTTCCATTGCAGTTTATGCGGAAAAACGTTTTTTCAAAAAGTTCATCTAGGTGTGCATACGAGGACACATACTGGAGAGAAACCTTTCCAAAGAGCAAAGGTACTCAGATATATCAAATTTTCATAAGCATATGCGAAGCCAGAACAGACAAAATCATTCTAGATTCGAATAACCATACTGACACCGAAGTAACCTTTCTACTTTAAGCCATTAGAACAGAGGTAATTTCACTAACAACACGTATCTGTTCATATTTGGACCCCTATCGTAAAGAGCACTTAAAATTAACGTAAGTCATTAAATTTTTTTTCATAAAAATATTGATAATCATGAACTGATGGATACTCTATACGAATTTTTTCATGATATTAGACTGTATATCTCATATAAAAAGTATTTTTCGCACCCTTTTATGCATGTATTAAGCACAAAATTCATGGATCTGTTAAATGCTTTCACATTTTTAAAAAAGTTTGTTAAATATACACTGGTGTGCAAAAATTAAGGGCGAGACGGTTTTTTCAATATAACTTTGTACAAAAGCTTTCCAAATAAACACATTTAGTACCGTAAGATCCCCAATACGTAAGGACATGTGTAATGTAAGCAAAAACTTACTAAAAGAGAAATCAGAGGGCTAAAAAGAAGCTTGATTGAAAAAGTAGCATGTAGCGCAATGAGACTGAAGGCCGAAACATCTCTGTGATGTGTGTCCAGCAAGAAACATCCGGTTTTTAATAAGGGATATGATCTCCCCTGACTGCTAGGCAGGTTTCACAGCGTCTGTCCATACTGAGAATGAGGGTGTCCATGAGTTTTTGAGGCATTGCTGCCCATTCGTCTTGCAGCGCCAATCGAAGCTCCCGAATCGTTACTGGTGGTAAGGTACTAGCTGCCAAGCGTCTGCCTAGAAAATCCCATACATGCTCGATGGGATTGAGATCCGGAGATCGTGCCGGTCAATCCATGCGTTCAATATCCTCACTCTCTAAGAGCTGTTTGGCAGCTACTGTGCGATGACATGGTGCATTGTCGTTCATGAAAATGAACTGCAGACCCATAGCGCCTCTAAAAAAACGTACATATGGAAGAACAATCTCGTTACAATAACGGGTCCCGTTGACTGAACCTGCGTCGAAGATGTGAAGGTCTTTACGACTACCAATCATGATGCCTCCCCAAACGAGAACACCACGACCTCCATACCTATCCCTTTCAATGATGTTCGAGGGATGATTGCGGCTTCCCCGCTCTCTCCAGATGAGTATGCGATGAGAATGGCTACTCAAACTGAATCTGCTTTCATCATAAAGAGTACTCGTCACCATTCATTGAATCTCCAATTCCGGTGTACCCGGCACCACAGAGAACGCCTTATCCGATGGGCATGCGTTAAACGTACACACCGTACAGGGCGTCGAGCAAACAGACCACCGCCGTGCAGTCTTCTGGCCACGGTAAAACGCGATATCGGTCGTCAAGTCGCCTGTGTCATGTGTCTAGCGATTTTTCCCGCTATCTGCCGCCTGTTTCTTCTGGCCTGTAAGACAATGTACCGGTCATCTGTGGGTGTGGTTCCTCGTGAACGACCACTACTGAACTCCCGGAGAGCTGTTCCTGTAGTTTGAAATTGTTTCCAAAGTCGTGAAACGATGCTGTGAGCAATTCCGAACTCTGCAGCCACACTTGTCACACTGCGGCCTTCCTCCAACTTCTTAATGATTCGACCTCGGGTAAAAGCATTCAGTTGTCGTCTAATAGATTGATTATTCGCCATTTCTCGCTGAGGCAACAAATCGGTGTGATATTAACTGCTATACGGCGTGCAATTCCTTTGCCATAAATACTGATCTTACACCGACAACATTCTTTATACTACTCAGACATTCCCCCATTACGTCTACCTGCATATCTGCGCATGTGCTGCCGTACATCACCTTACTTAATCTCCTGATTGGTCTTTTTGTCCGCTCTGCCTCTTTGTTCAGCTGATATGCTAATTTTTCTTCGTCCTTAATTTTTGCACACCAGTGTATATATAAATTTTTCTTTATTTTAGAACATTTTTCTCACTGCAATCCAAGATAACTTTCTTTGAATGTCAAAGAAAATCATCTTGGATTGCTTTAGCAATTTCTTACAAAAACTTCCAATTTACATCAACTAAAATTTTCTTTATTAAAAATAAACTACTGTGACTATTTTAAAACTCTGTGTCTGCTTTCCCCGCTTAAACTAAAGTGAATCGTTTTTCCTTATTTTTTAGTGAATCATTTTTCTCCAAAAACCTGCGAAAGCTTATAACAACCGATCTCGAATTGTTTTGATTCAGTATCAAGTGACGAGGAATAGATATTTCAACTGTTGCTCTCAAACTTCCACCCCAGTCAGAGGGGGAAATTTTGAGACTCGAAGATTCATTTTCCCTACTACACGATGAAATTAACTGTAGAATTTTATAAAGACAAGAATGAATATGAAATATTTACTTTATTTGAGCGATCAAAAGAAGGATTTCGATTCTGTATTATTGACTTTTATTTATTTATTCTTCACCATTTAAAGATACCACTATAATCAGAATTTTTTAATTTCTTTTTAACAATAGACATGTTTTTAAATATAATATTTTTTAAACACAAAAATTAATGTTTTCAATAAATGTTTTTTACCTAACGTTAGCGGATACTACTTTACGCAAACTGTTTCAACTGAATATTTGAATGCAGGAATTATTAGCTCAAAAGAGAGATAGCAGCCTGATTAATTTCAACACCAAATAAATGTTAACGAGTAAAATGTGGTGTCAATATAGCTTTAATTAAATATCTTCAATTTTCCATAGGTAGATATATATTTTATTCGATCTTTCCTCTATTTTGGAATAAAATACACTGCTCAAAACAATTAAGGGAACACATGGTTTTAACAAAAGTAAGCAAAGATGTATACCAATAAGTAACATAAAATGAATCATTCATAATGTAAAGCCTACCAGGAAACGGAAGAACAAAACTTTATATGCAAATCAAAGTTCTTGACGTCAAAAACCAGAAAAAGGAGATAAAGGCAGAAATCGGGATGTTGCAGAAACGTCTGTTTTATCGCCGTAACTGTGAAATTCGATTGTGCAGTACTTTTTTTTTGAGACAAGGTTACTTGAGAATGTCTCAACAACGTGATTTACCGGAATCCATGGCATGGCATGTTATAGGCAGACTGGAATCCGGGCAAACACAACGTAGTGTCGCGGACGCTGTTGGAGTCGCCAGAAGTGTTGTTGCAAGGCTGTGGAATCGATTCCAAGAAACAGGAAATGTTAGACGTCAACCAGGGGCAGGTCGGCCGCGCGCCCCTACATCAACTGATGACCGGTATATACAGTTAACAGCCCGTCGAAACAGAACAGAGAATGCTACGCAGCTGCAAAGACAGTTGCTCTTGGCTACAGGACGAAGGGTGTCCAGCCAAACAGTACGTAATCGGCTTCATGAGGGAGGGCTCTATGCACGTAGGCCAATGGTCTGCATTCCGTTGACCCCACGCCACCGTGCGGCCCGAAGAAGATGGGCTGCTGAACATCGAGATTGGGAGCAACATGATTGGAGCCTGGATGGTATGGGGTGGAATCAGCATAGGCGGACGTACGGACCTGCATATCATTCGGAATGGCACTTTGACGGGCCGAAAGTATGCAGACGAGATACTTCGACCTCATGTCATCCCTTACGCTGAAGCCATTGGAGATTCCTTTGTTTTCCAGGATGATAATGCCCGACCACATAGAGCTCGTCTGGTGGAGAACATGCTTGAAGCTGAAACAATACAGCTTATGGAATGGCCAGCGTGCTCTCCTGACCTGAATCCAATCGAGTATGTTTGGTACATGCTCGGACGACGCATTGCTGCGCGACCAAGGCTGCTTGCTACTGTCCGAGACTTGGAGAATCCACTTCTTGAGGAGTGGAACAGTATTCCCCAAAGTCTGATCGATAACCTCATCGCATCCATGGCAAACAGGTGTGCAGCAGTCTTAGCTGTTCGAGGAGACCACACGCCCTATTAAAACTCATGCATCATGTCTAAACAGTACCTTATTTTATCGTTTACATGTAACCAAATTGTTGCCCTAAATCATCTTTTAACGTTTTTTCCATATTTTCAAAGAATTAAGGCTTAATTCCAAATTTTTTTTCGCCTTATTTCTATATTGCGCATTGATAAGCGTGTACTATGCATTGTATGCCAATACGTGGCTGTCTCACACGGTTTTCTTCACTTTTTTGCTTGCTCCCCTAATTGTTTTGAGCAGTGTATGTTCCCACTTCCCAGGGAATTTTTTTTATTTATTTAGTAGAATTTTCTGCATAAAAAACCGATTTATAATTACATTTTCTTAATCAGTCTTTAGTTTTGAGCTTTTTAGTCTGAAGCTTTTTATTACCTTACTAACTTAAAACGTTTATAATATTACTACCTTAAAAAAGAACATGTGAACCTTTGTAATATTCAATATATTACAAAGTTTATTTCAATTATTCATATATTACAGTTTACTTCAATTTAAGCGCATTTAAAAAGTTGAAAAATCCTACCCGAAGTATATATTTGTGCTGAGATATTGTATTCGACTTATTTTTCTTATTCCAACGAATGTGATATGTTTGCGTGGTGGTTATGTAGTGTGAAACACATGCTTTTAAGATTGGGAGTCGAGTTTGAATCAAGTCGATGCAATGGTATATTCTTTCTATACAGATCGAATAGTCTAAGTTTGTTTACGAACTGATGTATCAAAAATAATTAAAAAGGTTTTTTGAGTCTATCAACCATAACGTTCTAATTTTTACAGTGATTACAAGAAGATATGAGTAAATTTCATAATACTAAAAGAAAATCATTTCATAATCATAAAAGAAAATCACTGCATAATCATAAAAGAAAATCATTTCATAATCATAAAGAAATTTCGACAAATTTCTCTTATAACTACCTTGATTTGTTGGCCGCAGAGGACAACCCTACAAAAACTACACAGACAGCTTTTCCACTTTCCCTGCAGAAAATGAGGAACTGATCATGTTATGGCAAATTCTATCATCAGCTGAAACTCAACAGTATGATGCCGAAACTGACATAACTTGGCGTTTCATAACCCCACAAGCGTCTTGGTGCGGATTCCGGTAGGAGTGCCTAATATGTAAAGTCGAACAATATCTGTGAAAAGTACTCGGGCGAGCACTTCTAGACGAGGAAAGTATGCGCACACTCTTCATTGGAATAGAAGTCACTCTGGATAGTCGACTATTAGTCTACGAAGAGGAAAATATGACAAATCTGCAGTTTTAACACCAGCTCATTTCTTGACGGGACAAAACTAACGGCCTTTCCATCCGGTCTAGAAAACACAAAACTTAATAAAATCTACAAGCAGCAGCAAGACGTACTCGACTGTTTTTGGAAAAAATGGTCAAAAAAATATCTTCGATTACAATTCTTCTTATAAATTTGAAACAAGGACATGGACAACGAGGATTAACATTCGAGTTGGAGATATTGTGCTCCAGTAAAAAGATGTCTGGCCACAGCACTTGCGGAAGAAAACTAAAGTGATGATCCTGCTGTTAACGGAATAAACGTAACCCACCCTGTCCAGCGGGTCATACTTTCGAGGTTAACCAAGGTGGGGAGGATATTGGGAACGAGATTAAATCCAAAATTTAGGTTCCGTTTTTGGCAAATGTAGTTACAAAACCTTTGTCAAAAAATAGATGTAGAATTTAGTCCAATTCAATGTTTACAAATTAGAACAGACTTTTTCAAGATTGCATGTTTAAGAGTAGTTTTTACTCCTAAAGATTATGCTTAATTTTAATAATTTTGAAATGGAAAAAAGCAGCTTCTTCTTGGTTAATACAAATATTGATTAATTTAAAGATTTTGGAGTTAATAACTGTTTTTGCTTCTATTGAAACAAGTAAAAAATTTGACCTGTCATCAAAAAATTGTCAAAATAAACAATAAATCTATGATGATAACGATTCATCTTGTGTCATGAAAGGAGAAGGTTCTTAACTCCATTCTTTTTTCAGAAATATACATGTTAATACTGTGTAAACTTCAGTCCGAAAACCGTTGACGTTACTCACATTTGCTATCCTATTGCTTCATAAACATAAACGCCATGACTTAGTTGACTAAAGCACCTTAATGTGAATTCTAGATAAGAAGTTCAAATCCCGCCGGAGATTCTTTGAATAGGTCTTTTAATTTTTACGTGGCATGACTCATAAAGCCACCCCTACAAATTTGGTTTAAATATATGCTTCGAAAAATCCTTCCGGATTTCACTAGCATAAATGTGAAATTATATTATAAAGAATCTTCTTGAAGATGTGTGTGAGAGAGACAGATTCGGAGTGTAATAAATGAAAACTTTTAGCCACACGGTTTCGACACACGATTGTTGGTTGTCACGTACAAAATACAGTGCTATTTTGTATCCGATTTACAAGCTGGATCTTAATTTTATCATGATTAATTTTTAATCTATATTTCATCATGACAATATCTAAAATATTAAAATTTATATACTCCTTTACGCATATAATTTATTTTTACAAAAATGAAATGTTGTTTTAAACATACTTCAATGAATTTTCTTCTAATACAGTAGTTTTTAAGAGAATTCACGAAGAAAAAACTTAAAATTAGTATTATGTCCTATAGGCTTTACATCAAAAGATACTTATATTTGAAAAGATTACACTTAAAACCTGTTGCTGTTCTAATGCCTGTTGATTGAAGGAAAAAGGATAGATGAACGCCTGCCATTATCTGTATCCTTGAGCACCATACATGTGACATAACAATTAGGCTCGATTCCACCCCAAATTTGAGGGAAAACACCCTTCAACTGGTCACGCGCCTCAAATCTTTCTTCCCATTCCACCAACCTCTCAACAGAACTGGCGCCTCGACGGCTATTTAGAGTACAAACTACTGATTACACAGGCACTTAACCGATTCCAGCCGATCTCCGAGTTCAAACCCAGGCTCCGAGGAAGTCTTCAGTGTCACTAACCCCTGTACAGGATGGGAGGTAAACTGATAATCTAAGGACATGGATTGATTGATTGATTGAATATTAACGTCGCACTGTTCAGCTACACGAGGGCTTTTGGCGACGGACCACGTAATTTTGAACCATGGTCAAGTGACGTGGACGACATCTGAGCTGGCACCCCCCTCCTCTAACTACCACCACACCAACGGGAGGACGTTTCAGCTCTCGACAGATTTAACGTGCATCGCTGCCCTACACGGCGGGTCTTTAGTGGTACTGGGCTCGAACCTGTGACAAAGCAAGCCACAGTCCGATACCTATACCACTCGGCTACCGCGGCCGAAATATATTAAAATATACCAAAGAAGCTATATAATAAAATTTGAAATTTTTATTATACTCAAACAATTGCTAAAACTTATGGTAAATAATTTTTAACTGCGCGATGCATTTTTTTTCGAAATTTCAAATGGAATTTCTAACATAAAATTTCTAGCTTTATAAGGTCGAGATTTCAAAACATATCCAGTTTTTAATTACTTATTCAGTTAGGCTTTAAAAAAGATAAATATTGAGGTATTTTGTATAAATAGATATGTTTGATCAATATATAATTCGAATGTTTTTCAATAGCTCGAATTTAAAATTGATTTTTATGTTTATTTATATGCATAAATGTCTACTGTAAATGTTTCCGTATATATTTTTGATTACCATTTATTCAAACATTCAAGTTATAAAAAAAATGTGTGAAAATCTTCATTCATATTGTCTTTGATTTAAACTGAAGTTCAAGCACTTAAAATTCAAATATAATTCGGTGTATTTTAACAATATATAACCAGGCACACACAAACACACTGTATTTAAACTTCCCTGGACACTTAGGCTTTGAAATCTAAAAAAAAAACTAATAAATCTTAATTAGTTTTTTTTTCGCTATTATTTTTATCAAAGTGTAAGAAAATGTTTCAAATGATTTGATGAATTTTAAATTTATTCATTTTTAGTGGTTGGAAAATTGAAAAGGTTCCAAATTTTAGAGTTTGGTGTTTTATTAATTTTTTCGGTATCTTATAATAAAATAATCATGTTTCAAAAACTAAAATCTTTGATTAAAATAAGAAAAATGAAGAGAAAGAATATACTTAAAAAAAAATAATTTGTCTAACTATATAAAATAGCAGATTGCACTGACACGCCCGAACTTGTTACAGTTTCAAATTAATATGAAACCAAAAGGGAATTGTAACATATTTTACTTATGCGTTGGGACTTTACAAAACTTTAAAAAAACGAGGTAACAAATTAACACTTCCTGGGGTCTAAAGAAATTTCCCCTCGATTTTTTACGATTGCCCCAGGGTCAAAACACAGGGTTCCCTGCGAGCCATAAAACTCTTGCTGTGTTGCTTCCTCCGTTCCTTATTATCTTTCAAGATGTTAAACCTTAAAAGGGGAAAACTAAGGAAAATAGAATTTGAAAATAAGAACAGTAGAATGTAAAAAAAGGCTATCATTTATTAAATTATTTAAGTTTTTGGCATTTTATTTGTCAAAATGAAAAAAATACATGCTTAATGAGTAGCTGCTTTTGACTACTATGGCCGTTTAATGGTTAAGAAGTTTAAGTTTGTGTTAAATCAGTATTTTAAAACATATGTAATAAACTCCTTTGAGCATAAACGCCGGAATTCATTTTGTATTCTCATGAACGAATAAAAACTTATTCTTTTACTTTTTATTTTGAATAAAATTGGTCCACTGGCTTATGAACTGTTTGCTAGTAGTTCTGAAAAACTAAATCATGACTCCCTCAATAGATTATCCCTCAATAGATTATTTAAATCTATTGACTCTTGAAACATGTTAAAATGAATGCATGATTTAAGAAATTAGCTATGATATGTAAATATAAGGAGAAATTACATTTAAAGTACCCTTTTGAAAAGGTTTTATTAAAAGAACCACTCGTCAAAACGACTTGTAATTTGTTCTGAACATGCGTGAAGCAAAGCAAAAGTGTTTGATAAAACACAATTGCCGAATATGAATTACGGCTCAAATCAACCCTTGCTTCTTCACTTAACAAAAGTCACAACATTCTATGGGCTTACGGCAATCTTTGTCATTGGGTAATTCTTTTTTGAGAAGAAATGTTTTTTTTTCGCACGTTATCTATGTCCTCGAACGGTGTGTTCGATTAGTCCAGATTTTCAAAAGCATGCAAATAAATATAATTGGTCAAATGACTTGTCACCCATCAATTATTTTGATATTTATCCTTCCTTAAACTGCTACTATAGAAAATATCTTTTAATATCTTAGAAAATGTATTTGTCAAACTAATCTTCTCTATTGTTGAAGCCCAGTGGCTGAATAGTTAGTGCATGGCCCTTCCGAACCACAGGTTCGAGGTTCAAACCCCGGGCTCGGCTAGGCTGACTCAGCATTTTATCTCTTCAGCGAGTCAATAAAATGAGTACCAAGCTTATTTAGGAACTTAACACTGTGAGTTTCACGTCAGGCTGACCACCTTACCGGAACATCTGTTCATACACCTCAGGGCACAAGGTCGCATGTACCGAGTTGGGCAGAGTAGGCATTGGCCTTCACGGCCTTTCGCGCCACTGAGTTAAGTAAATCGTCTATATTATTTAAAGTTAATATTGTTTTGATTTTTTGAATCTAATTGTTCTTTTTTGATGTCATCAACAAAAGCTGTTAGTCTAAAAGACGGAAGATTGTTTCTATGAAACGTAAAATATATGAAATTGTAAGTTGTTTGGAAATTTTTTATATGATATTTGATATTGTATCAAACAGAAGCGTATTAACAATGTATAAAGCATATTCAAATAATGATAGCATAAAAACTTCATCTAAGGGACATAGATCCAAGAAAAAGACAAAATGTGATGAGAGAAAATTGAAGCGGATTGAGAAGAAATATAAGAAAAGTGGACGCTGAACAACTCTGCTAATCACAAAGAGGTTCAGATTAAACTTGAAAAAGATTTCTCACAGAACAATATGAAGATAACTTAATTTTCTTGGGTTTTAATGTCGTCGACCAACTGAAAACCCTATTCATCAGCTTTAAATCGAAAAATTCGTTCTGCTTCTGCTAAAGAATATAAAATCTGGGATAATGGGGGTCAAGCTGTATAGACAAATGAGAGTCGTTTAACCCTTTTTACAAATAATGTAAGTTCTTTCGGAACAACATAGACCTCTTCCTCCAAATCGCATGCAATCTGTCTAGGCTGCAGGTAAAGGATAAATGATCTGGGAAGCATTTGGTTAGAATGGAATCTCGGTCCCCTTATCACTTATAAAAAATAAAAGAACTTGAAATGGGTACTTATCTCGTTTAGAAAATTATGCTAAAATATTAATGGAAAATATTTTTTTCAGATGGTGACGGAACATATTCGGACGACATTGCAACTCCCATCGCGACCAAACTGTATAGACCTATTTAAACATAACCGTAATGTATTTCATCATCTGAAATGTCTATCAAAAAGTCCAGAACTAGAAAGAACTAGAAATATGAATTCATAAAGCTGAAATAACTGTAGAAACATATCAGAAGCTTGCTACATAAGTCCCACGACGAGTTAATGCTTTTTACAAACGAAAAGAAGGAAGTATCAAGTATTAGATGAGGTGGAAATCAGTTGGCCCGTATGTTTATGTGTCACATAATATTTATGCAAGATGGTGCAATCCAAAATTATAGGACGAATAAAGCATTTAGATACTATCCGTTTCAGATATAACAGAATTATTAGCCATCCCTTCCAAGAGTATGGTCCTCACGATCACTTGACCTGGGATCCTCGAGAATATGGGTCTTGAATTACCTGGAAGAAGGATGTATAAAATACTCCACTAGTGGTCTTAACAAAAATGAAGACACACATTGCGGCTTCTAAAACAGACCATTGATAAACTCTAACTTATTTAAGGGAACCAGGACATGCTCGAAAGAGTAAAATGCCAAAATTAAGACCCTTTATTTATGAGACATATATCATTTACAATTTCCAATAGAGCTTAGATTTTTTTATGTCTATAATAAAGATAATTTAGTTATTCTGTAGAACTACAAAAATAACTTTTTACTCCGAAAGTTTTTTTTTACTACTTAATTTAATTAATGCATAATTTTTGAGAACTCGTAATATATACTTATGTTTAGGTACCATTTTTTTAAAAAAGTATCCTTTTTTTAAGCAAAGTATTTTTACACATATATAAAACAATACATAAAATACAGTGAAACCATTTTTTAGTAAAATTTTAGTATAATTTCTTTAAAAAAATTATGAAACTTTGAAATTTGAATTTTTTTTTATTTTTCTGCTTTTTTTATGCATAAAACTATTTGTTAAAAAATAGGCACTATTTTAATAGAAAAAAAAAATTAGGTTTACTGTATGAAAAGGCATCTTGTATAGAAGTATAAAAAATCAGGAATCATATAGTGCAATAGTTTTTTTTTAAAAATGTACCTAAATGCAAAAAAGTATGCTTTTGAGAAAAAGTGAAAAAACTAAAAAAAAAAACAATATTTCCACATATTATACACTTAATTAGTATTTCCTTGCCTATTTTTATATGACTAATAATAATCCTTAACCATTTTTTAGAGTTACAAAGGTAATTTTAAATTCATATGTTTTTTTCCTTTGTTTTAGTTAACATGAACATAATTTTCGAGATCTTGTAATACATATTTTCATGTATAGGTACCATTTCTTACAAAAATATTCTTTGAATATACAAAAAAATTTACATATATATATAAAGTAACATATTAAACATAATGAATCTGTTTTTAACTAATTATATATATATATATATAATTGCATAATTTCTTAAAAATAATCATAAAACCTTAAAATTATGAAAATCTTAATTTTCTTTTTTTACATAAAAAATCAAATTTTAAAAAATTAGACTCATACTAAAAGATTTTTTGTTCACTGTATGCACATGTATCCTGTTTAGATATATAAAAGGTTTCAGGCAATATATGCTACAATAGTGTTTTTAAAGTGTACCTAAATTTTAAAAAATTAAACATTCGAGAAAAAATATAATAAAACTTAAAAAAATTTCCCCTTACATTATAGATTTGATTAATATTTCCCTGCTTGGTATTCATTTTCTTCATCTAAATTCTGTTTATCCATTTTCCTTTTTAAAGACCTTCTTTTATTTCTTGCTTCCAATGACTCTTTATTTACTATACGTTCAGCCTCAAAAATTCGTTTGTTATCAATTATAAGTAAGGCACGTTCTGTGTTGTATCCTGGTTTAATGCCCAGAGCTTCAAAGACTTTGATCCTACTTACATATCCATCGTTAAAACAAATTACATCATCCATAACTCCAAATTTCAAAGTTTCAATGCCAACAAAAACTGTTTTAGGGGAATTCGCTCCCAAATACATTTGTTAAAACTTTCATTGGGATTTTGTGTTCTTCCATGAAAGCACTTTTTCAATAAGTCCTTCTCTGTGAAATCCCGAAACACTTTTTTCACTTTCAATAAAATTGACTCAGGTAAAGAATGCTTGTGAATATAAAATTCCCCCGTAACAATGCTACGGTTATAACCGCACCAGCTATCCTCACCAAGAGGACACAAAGCGTGTTGAGAATTATCCTCAGTACTTAGTTTATGAAAATAAATAGCTCATATGGCTCTTTTCATGTCCTCCACAGATGACAAATTTTTACGGATTGCTAGCCCATAATAATGTTGCATTGAGTCCACTTCTTTAAGCGTTAGCCGTCCACGTCCCGAAATATTTTTCCCATCTGATAGCTTAATGCCTTTGCTCGTTTTTAGAATGTTTCTCAGCCTTGTGCCCATACGCTTTTGCACATGGACAACACATTCTAATTTTTCAACTTCTGTGTTGCCATATACTTTTGCTTCTTTTATAGTAAGAAATCCTTTTGAGTCGCCATTACCAAGATACTACGTATAAGAGGCTTTTCGTGATGTTTCAGATCGCTGAAATATACTTAATACCTCCCGACACTCCATTCCCCCACTGAATCCTTCGTAATTTTTAGCACAATTTTCACATGGTTTTTTTTACCCTTACATGAAGAACAATATTTTGTGAGAGCTTCGAAGTCGATAACCTTTCCGTTCTCAACAGACGTAGCACATACAACTCCATTCAATGAAGAATAGCCTCTTTTATGCCATGTGCCATCCACGGCAACAGCTATATTTGAATTATTATCATTCGCTATGACTGCTCGTGAACAGATGCATTCATGGAGTCTTCACTAATTGTTTTTAAAACATTTAAAAACAAAGAATTATGGCCTTCAAACTTTGCAGGTGGTGGAGGCAAATTCATGAGCCCACAGAATATTCGAGCAGCGACTCCACCTTTTCCAATAGCTCTCATTCCATATGTCAAACTTAGGTTAACATCATAACATTTATTTGATATTTTTGATGACATTGTGTGCTCGTCGATTCTCCACAGTTGTGACAAATTATTTCCAAACTCACAGCTAAACCTCTACGACATTTTAAATCTTCTCTCAACTCAATTTTCTCTGAAGAACAGCAATATTTACAACATAAGAGATTTTTCATAAGGGAAGATAATAAATCCAGTTCAACAATTATGTTTACATTTTGAGAATCTTGTTCTTTAATTAAATCCGGTATTTTAATTTTTCTCTTAGAAGCACTTTCCTCGGAATTCGAAAGCAATTCTTCAGTCGATTTAGACTTTTATGTTGATTGCTAGTATACTTCTGTCTGCCAAATTTTTTTATTCTTGGCATAATTACTCGTTTAAAAAAAGTTAGATACTTTTAATATCTTATGAATATTATTAAATATAAGTAAAAAATAAATATTTCTTACGAAAATTAATGTAAAATTAAGTAGTTGTATGCCACAAGAAACTTCGGAATAGACGAACTCGGTCCAAACATTGCCATAAACTGAAATTTAAAGTAAGAAATTTTGTCACACAGCTTGGAACAATAGCTCACGCATAAACGTATCTAAAAAGTAGCGGGGTTAACATACAAACGAAAAAAACAATCAAAAGTTAATATAGATAAAACACAGGGGAAACTACATATTTAAAGTTCAAAGGGGCTTGTCAAAAGGGGCGTGGGCATTTATTTACATTTTTATTTTTCATATTTTAGGGCTATTTTATCAACAAACATATAAGTATTATACATTTATAGATTCAGAAAAATAAGCACTATTTTTTGGAACTAAAATTGAAAATTGATTATTTCAAAGTATATAATATTCCTGTTTCCTTAAACTCTAACTTAAATTTATTTAATGACTGTTTTAGTGAGTTAGAGGAAGAGTGGAAGAGGAACACATCTCTTTAGTATCTAATTCTGCACAATTAATTGAATCAAGAAAGTTTATTTCGTCGTACTTTTTCCCCTTATACATTGTTGTCTAAGCCGAATGGGGAACAGGTTGGATTTGTGAAGAGTATTCTATGTTTTTGATTCAAGCTTGAACATAATACTTTACGCTAAAAATTGCTATTCTGAAAAAAATCTGCTAATTATTTGTCACGTTAGAAAGAATTTTATAAATCATTTTTTAATTTCAAGGAAACAAAAGACATTTTTTTTACATGACAAAATATTTATTTCTGTTTGAATCTTTAAATAAATTAGTTTTAATCGTTTGTAGTTAGCATTTCCATATGTTAAAACATTCAAAAAGTTTTTATAGGATCTTTTGTCTTTCGTATTTGGTTATTTAAATTATAGTCTTTTTCAATGTATGCTTACTTTTTATACTCTTGTTTTTCTCTACATACATTAGTGATCTACATGTATTTAACTAGTGCAAAACTAATTATGTTTTTTATGCTTTGATAATTCAATTAAATGTATGAATATTACTTTGTATAATCTTTATTTTGTCTTTCAATTTTTCATAAATATTTTTTTTAAGAATCATATATTGCCTCATAAAAATAAAATATTTCGTCTCGGTTTCAAAGTGAAAGAAATTACAAATTAAACTTACAGTCTTCTCAAACTTTTTTCAAATTTAAGTAAATATTACTTCTACAAAACATTTTCGGTAATGAGAGAACTATTTATGCTTTTTTTCATGGATATTTTATTTATATTTATGCTATATAAGAGAGAGAACGCATTTATTTCCTTAACGATTAGATTTTTTTATGTATGCATATGTAATTTCCTTCGGAAACTGCGATAGGTTTTAACTAAAACGTTTTTATTAAAAAACATCAAGTTTGTCTATTTTAAATCTGTGTTTCTGCAATACACTATTCAATTCGAATAATTTGGAGTTCTTGTTACAGAACTGAATCTTCTTTCTTCAAAACAGTACGAGAGCTATTAACAATCTACCGAATTATTTTCTTTCGAGCTTAGGTTATGAGGACTAGGCATTTGAGATGGCACTCTCAAATTTCAACCTGTCTCCAAAGAGAGAATTTTGAGACTCAGACGTTCAGTTTCAAACGCTCTTTAAATGAATGTTCGATTGAAGGTGGGTTTTTGCAGAGGGTCGATTGTTTCTAAACCCAACAGTAGGCAGTTGTTAGAGTTTTCAAACTCATTCAAACCATAATATGAAGACTAAAAAAGCATTAAAAATTTACACTTTCAACCGTAGAACAATGTGGAAACTGTGACTTTTGATACATTTAACGTACAGCGAAACTTCTAAGGCAGTGATTCACAACTTTGTATCTTTTGTGCAGAACACTGACTCATTTGAAAATTTTTCGACATACTAACAATATAATAAGTTTAAAAGGTTTTTGTGTTAAGGCCGTGGGTAGCCTAGTGGTTAGCGCATCGGACTCCAGATCGGAAAGCCTGGGTTCGATGCTTGATGTCACCAAATACCCTCCGAGTGCACACGGAGTACGTGCTCGTTAATCAGTGGGTCCGTAGTCTTGTGGGCTTATTAACGAGCGCAGGAACTGGAGAATATTTCCCTCCCCTTCAGTTCACTTGCAGAAATTGTGGAGGTGGAGATAGAGGTCGTGTCGCCATCTATCGTCCCTTCGGGGAGTTTCTCCGAGCTTAAATCGCACTGTCACCTGTATGGTGCGCGAGGCCAACGACAGGCGTACCTCTTGCCCATGCCCCGATGAATTTCGTGGTCCTCGTTCTGACTACGTCAGACAGGTGGCATTAGCCACAACAAAAGGATTTTACTTATTTGTAATGCACCTTTCCACATATCAATGAAAAATAAGTTAAATATACCATGAATACTATTAAATTACTTCTATGAAGATACTGCTTTAAAATCGTAAAGAGCACCACACACACACATGTCTTAGTTCATTAAAGCACCTGTATAAAGAATTAGGGGTTTAGAGGGGAAATATCGTCAGTGCTTATTGGAACATGCCTGTTAGTTTTAACCTTTTGAGACTGATTAGACCTTTACTAAAACACTGTACAAAAATGATCATTTTCATTTGCAAATGAGTCCAGATTCCTCTAGCATATTGTGAATTTGCACAGGAAAAACTCATATCTTAAGAACTATGTGTATTAAATGAAAACTTTAAGAGGACTTGTACCTTTTGAACAACTTTTTTTTTATTTATGTATTTAAAAATTATATTTTATCAATTTCTATAACGTTTATATTCTTGAAATGGTTACAAAATGAAATTTTGTACATATTATTCACCAATCGAAGAATTTTGTAAACTTTAAACCGTTCGAGAAACATGAGTTTTCTAATTCCCAGCATCAAATGGACATTCTTTTGCTTTGAGATTTACCTATGCTCATCATGAAAACCAAACGAATTTTGAATTGAAACCTTTTGAATGTTACTGGAGATTCTGACGATATCACTGGAATACATGGCCTACAACACGATTTCTCCTTTAAACGTTACAACTGAAATGTTTTCTTTAATAAGTTTCCCAGTAATTCTTTTGATGACCAAACGTGTACCGTTTCATAATCTAGGAGGATTTAAGTTACGCAGCAAAATAACCAGTAAACCAATTTTTAACCGAAACTTGTGAGGTGGCATTCCTCATATATCCACAGAATTCAAAAATTCAGTTGGAAAATTAACGGCATTGTTTTCGTCAACAAAAGTGACAATTCATTTAAAAGACATTGCTTCCACTGACATCATCTCTAAATCTGGAAGTTTATTTCGTTAGTATCGACATTTTTTTCTAAGTAAATAACAGCACTACAATTCCAATAATTGTCTAGATAATTATATAGTATATCCATGAAGACACTTTCAATCAGTTCCTTTTTTCCTTAACAACAACACAGAAATTATCTGATTTTGCGTGCCGATTTGCGCCGATGGATCATCTTGCAATTGTACTGGCATGTTTATGGTCAATCGAAGTTTTTCGACGTTTCGGCATAAAAACGATTGTTTTAAACATGCGTTACTCTTTTTAGCAAAAGTACACCGAAGAATGACTCGCAATGCTCGTTGGAGATCACCAGACAGTAAAAGAACAGAACCCCACCGAATATCTTTTCTTTACCGCTTAAGTTCTATGAAATTCTTCAAGTGACTGTTTATGGTAATGTATACTCATCCTTGATTATGATTGAACTCATTTTTTTCAGTGGTACACATTGTGTCTGGTTTATAATGATTGTCTAAAGTTAGCTTGAAGGCGGAATGTGCCGTTTGTTCACCCCCTAACATAGTGAATACAATGCTGAAAGTGCAAATGCCAACACAATTTCCTATAGTAATCGGGTTTTTTCAAGGCTGTGACAGCAAATTTAGTTCCTACAGTATGTCCGTACAGAATATCCGTACGCGGGAGTAGCCTAAAATACGGACGTCTGGTATTGTTTGACATAGAAGTGTGTTTTTTATTGGATGGGAATGTTTTGATTAGTGGCCCCTGACTACTTCTATGACCCACAATTTGCTTCCCCTGGTCTGTGAGTTATTTCGGTACCACTCTCTGCGAATATTACGGATCTTCGACATTATCCCGAAAAGTTATGGGAATTCCAAAAATTCAGTCTTCGATTCTCATCAAACACCCAAAATCTCAAAAGAGTATGTTTTTGATGTCCCAGCGCATGCATGTTCAGACGCTTGAGAGAAGCAAAATCTGAACGTGGGACTTGAATACAAAGCTTTTCTAAATTATTTCAGCAATACCCGACAAAATTACTGGAGGTTCTGAGATCTAATATCGGATTCTCGTTTTCGCCCTTAGATGCAACCAAAGACTACTTTCGGTGCCCTGAGCCTTTTGTCCCTGGTAAGCGGCATTAGGGTCATCCGGCATTATCCGGCAAAGTAACAGGAATGTCTAGAATTCGATTTTAGATCTTCATTCACTTTCCTAAAATACATAAAAAAACATTTTTTTCGCTCTAAGACTTTTAGGGTACACTCCTGCCATGGTTCGCGTGATAAACGGTCTACCGGCATTATCAGGCAATGTTACGGCAATTTCCAAAATTCAATTTCAGATTCTCGTTGACCATCCTGAATACACCTGCAACAAACTTTTTATACTCTAAGATATTTAGGGTAAGCTCCAGCCATGGCTTACGTAATAGACGGTCGTTCGGAATTATCTTGCAAAAATACGGTAGTTTTTCAGAAAGAATATTTGATTCGGTTTGCACTTTTTGAAATACATTTGGGACCACATTTTCGCCCACTAATTCCTTCCAGTTTAGCTCCTGCCACGGAGTGTCTAAAATACGGCCTACCGCCATTTTCCGGCACAGTTACGGATATTATTGGAAACCGATTCAAAATTCGAATTCCGCGTCCTAACATATACTAGGCAGTCACTTTTCGCACATTTTGGTCAACAAAATCCGCTTCTGCAGTCGCACTCACTTTGCAACATTTTGCCAATCTCCCCGTTTCCCGGATTCTTCACATTTCCGGCAATAAAAAAATTATGACGTCATTAATTGAAGTGTAAACCATCCTATATTTTAAGTAGGATGAAATGACACACAAAAGTCACAATTGTATTTTAATCCGTAGAGTAGTTTTGGAGTTGAACGCGGACAAACACTGTGATACGTGTTATTTATCTATATTAATAAAGTAGGCTTTAAGCGTGTGTGTTTCACCTCTACAGCCCACACTAAGCAACCCAGAAGTATGAAACTTGGTACATAATTATTCTAGGTCCTTATGATGTGCACTACGAAGAGTGTTTTTCGAAATTAACTTTAGATTTTTTAAAATTAATTTTTTAAGTGATTTTTCCATTTTTTTTCAACAACTGGGTTTTTAATTAGCTGTTTTGGGAACAGTCTCATTTGTTTTGCTTATCCATTTGATTATTCTGAATCATTTTTACATTCAACGTATTTTATCCTTTTACGTAATTTCAAAAAAAAAAAGATGTAATTTAATTAATATTATAATTTCTATACTATATATTTTAGGTTACTTCATATTTTTATTTGTTTATATTATTCATGTTTAAATTTTTTTATATTTAAAAATTTCCTTCAAAATTTCTGTATTATATCTAAATTTTATATTAAATGCAATATAGATGTTAGACAGAATATCATCTTTTCGTCGTATAATATTTATTCATTTAATGCTTTATTACAATGTAGCATTATTTTATCTATTGTTTAAAATTTTAGTTCGTACTAATTTTATTTTTTTCCAGTTAAAGGCTTCCCAATATATGTTATTCATGAAATTATTTTAGGAAAAATATTTATGACATACGTTTTACTTTTGGTTTATCTATTTCAGATCATTTCACTCCTAGTTCTCTCTCTCTCTCATAGCAGAAACATACTACTGTTATTATTATCTGTTATAATTTTTATACATATTTTCATTTTTCATTTCTATTTACCTTTTTAGCATGTTAATTTTCTCATTTGCATTCATATATATGTTATAGTGAAATCATTATTTTCTGTGAAGCGAAATTGTAATATGAACACTCATTAAAAAATTATTTTTAAATTTTAGGTCACGGCTCTGCAATGTCTCTACCCTCTTTAAAATATATTATGTTTGAAAAAAAGGCTCAATTTTATTCATTGCGCTAAAGGGACACAATGAACGATTTTTCTTTCTATATATGCTGTTGGAATATTATTATTATTTTTTTCTGATTTGATTCTCTTTTGACCAGCAGCTGCTGCACCTAGGACCTTTCCCCGGAAGTTAGTATTCACTGTGTAAACAATAGAAAACAAACGTAAGTACATTAATTTATCATGTAATTATTTAAATTGCGATGCACCAAATTATTAATGAATTGCACGTGTTTTTATTCAACATTGTCTATAATAAACTACTAATAGAACAAACAGTTTGTGTGTTTCAGCTGTACCGGCATAACTAAGAACCTCACAAGTCTGAAACTTAGCATGTAGAAGCCGTAAGTTGTTATCCTGAACACCTCGAAGAGTTTTTTTTATCAAGATTCACTTGATAATTTTTGAAACTGTAATTTTAAAGCGATTTTTCAGCTAAATGGAGATATGATATCATCAAACGTGTCAAGTCAACTTTGCGAAAATTAATTTTCAAAGCAGTTTTTTGGGGTATTTTAGAACATTTTACTGTTAAATTTTTATTTATAGTTTTGTTTTAACTCTTTGTGGTGGAATTACATTCGTTTTTCGAAACATTTGTCGTAAAAAAATGTTCTTTCTAAATTTCATTTTTTGGATTTGCAACACAAATATGATAACATTAGATTTCCCATGTCTTAGGATATGAATTGTTTTGTATTAAATTAATACTATAATTATTATTTTATTGTCACACAGTTATATTATTGTAAAGTTTCATATAGTAGTTGTATTATATTATTGTAAAGTTTCATTAAAATCCGTTCTCTCCTTTGTTTATGAATGAAAGAGCAACAAACATCCATACAAACGTTTGCAATTATAATAATAGGGTAACAAAGAGAAAATGGAACTCAATGCAAAACTTATTGGGATTATAAGATTGTAGATATCTTGATTTAAGGTATCCGACTACCCTAAAACCATGCTTTTTTTCAAAAATTGGCAAATTTTTTATGACTTTATTTTAGAGACCATTTTATTAACTTAATAACAATACCAAGTACTTTTTTTCCCCTTCACTAGAACAAAAACTACAAGCGTTTTAGTAAAAGCAAATGCCATAACTTTACACAAGCTGTCAAACTTTAAAATGCGTTTTACTCGAAATGTGTTTTTTTCGAAAAACTCAAACGGGGACTGCGATTGCTCAAAAAGTTTTGAAAATAATTAGCTGAAATTTTTTGCTTATGTTCTGCATAACAGTAGAAGTGTTTTGATTTTCAGATTTATCAATAACTGTTTTATTTCAAAATTTGCAGTTCTCTATATGAATATAGTAAATGTTTTTTTAAGCATTTTCGTATAATGACTTAGATAAAGTGCTCTAGTTTTTGTAAAAATTAAAATATCTCTTATCCTGAAGGTCACTTCAAACAAGAATAACAAAGTAACACATCAGAATTGAAAATTTGAGAATTTGTTCATAAATTCTTTGCACAGAGCGGGCCCCGTTTATGTAATTTTTCGTACATTTTTACTAGTTTTTTCCCATTTTAATAATAATAATAATTTTTTTTTCTTTTACCAATTTTAGGATTTTGTCCTTAAAATATACTAAATACATATAAAAATCACAAAAAGATCTCCATATCTCCTTTTTTTCCAAAAAAAAGTTGTCGCAAGTAGTCGGATACCTTAAGTCATATTTTTAGGTATTAACCTATATTGGTGTCACCACAAACAAATTGACGCCACACGAATCATTCCGTGATATCAAAACAACAAAGATTTTTATATGAAACAAAAAAGATTTGTAAGATTTTAGTGGGAAATAGCACAGTTCGCCTGGTGTCAATTTAAATGCAGTGATGCCAATACATAAGAATACAAATGCTAATGCGAATTTTTATTTACGTCTAAGATTTTCTGAGCTGTTTATGGCAATTTCATATAAATCAGACTATGGATGGGATTGAATGCTCAAAAATGTATTTCTTTTTTGCAATTTAAAATTCAGAGTTAATGCAATTTTTGTCGTGTTTGCATTATGATTTAATTTTTTTCCATAATCTGTTCTTCATATATATTTTTAAAGATTCCATGAATGTACATTTCTATGACATTTTCTTCGGTTGAAAAAAAAAAGATTATTGTTTTTCTTTAATGATGATGATCAATGTTGAATATCATGAAAGATATGCATAGTTATTTAGACTCGTACTCCAATGGTGAAATAAAAAAAGGGACAATATTGAACAATTTGACGCTAAAAAAACAATGAAAAGACAAATATCAGCTTACGATAAAATCGCGCGTATAATGCTCACCTATACTTTTGAGCTGCATTTTTTAATGTTTGTTATGCCCACCATATAACACAGACCCTCTTTTGTGTGAAGAGACCTGAAATGTACATATGCAATCTCTCATGTTTTGAAGTAATTTATTTAAGGTATTATTTCAAGGTATAGAAAAAAATAGTATACATATATATAGAATAACAACTCTTAAAGTTCATAAGGGATGTCATTTCTTTTAAATAAACAGTATTTGTATATTTCTATACTCATCTTTTTATGTTTTTAAAGCTCTTGAAACTCTAAATTACAATTTAATTTTCTATGCTCAAAGTGGGCGTTATACGCCGGATTTTACGGTATGTAAGATTTTCTGTAATTTTGTTGTTGTTCAAACCTGTTTGTGGCATCATTGTTTAAAGTTCCTTCTGACAAATGTGTTCTTCATGTAGTTTTTAGCTAATTGTACATATGCATTGTATACCTTTTTTACATATCAATACATTGCTATAATATTTTCTGTCGTTGAAAATAAAGATTTGTCTACTCTTCCTTCATCAGCTAATTCAATGTTTTCATCTTTGTCGAAAAATATTAATTGAAGTATAACAGAGAAAATAACACTTAATTCAAACTAATTGCTATCGACAAATTGGTAATATTGTGAACCATGTTTTTTGTATATCACTGTTTATGGTCTTATGATCTCTATGACCGATAAGAACTCATCTTTGTTTTAAATTTTAAAAAATCTGATTTTTTTTAACAAAAAGCTATTTGCTGATCTAGTATACAACTACGGTATATTTGCTGACCTTGAAACAATGTTTCTCATATTTTCTTCTGGATTTCTTTAAGTTCAATGTGAACCTGATTTTTTTGTCTCGACTTATTTTTCCTTCTGACAATCTTGAAATATACAAATCAATTATTTGTGATGGAAAAAGTGTTAGCTCAAAAATATGCACCTTGAAAATACACTCTGTCGCAAAAAAATATATGCACCCAGAAGAAATCAAGATACAATCACGAAACTCGGCAAGAATGTAGTCTGGTAAGAGATATGCAAATGATTAAAATTTCGAAGCCAATGAGACAAGGCTAAGGTTGGCGTGTGCTATGCGCATATTAGTTGCGCAACTGGGAGAGTTTAAAAGCATGAGTACGAGCGCCGTACGGCTATCCAAACGAATCTGATGACTTTGATAGACGATATTGAGACTTAGGATGCCTCTAAGACGTAACCGGCGGCAGTATGAGCAGCTGACGGACTTTGATAGGGGCCGTATAATAGGCCTCAGAGAAGCAGGTTGGTCGAATAGACGTATCGGCCGCCACCTCGGTCGGAGTGATATGGTAGTTGCTCTGTGTTGGCAACAGTGGATCACAGAAGGTAGAGTGTACCGTCGCGGAGGGTCAGGACGTCCCAGGAACACAAATGATCGCGAGGATCGTGCAATCAGAAGAGTGGCCACTTCGGCACCAACAACGTCGTCGCTAGCATCGATTCAACGCCACTTACCTCCTTCCAGACATCCAGTGCCATCAAGAGAAACCATAAGGAGACGACTGACCGAAGTTTGCTTGAGGAGCCGACGTCCGCTAAGACGCTTACCACTGACCCCACATCATAGGCAGTGTCGACTGGATTTTTCCCGACCTCGGGCAACTTGGAGTGTGACAGACTGGAGACGTGTCATCTTCAGTGATGAATCCCGATTCAGTCTCAGTGCTGATTACCACCGCACACGTGTCTGGAGGCGCACCGGCCAGCGGTCCGATCCGGCATTTATTGTCGAGCGTCATACAGCAATTTCACAAGGTGTGACAGTGTGGGAGCAATTTCTTGGGACACACGATCATCTTTAGTGGTCCTTCAAGGCACTTTGACAGCTCGCAGATACGTGGACGATATTTTAACGCCGATTGTGCTACCTATGCTATCAAGTCACCCAGGTGCCATTTATCAACAGGATAATGCTCGTCCACATACTGCGCGACTCTCCCAACAATGTCTTCAAGGATATGACGTCCTACCATGGCCTACCAGGTCACCAGATCTTTCGCCAATAGAGAATGTCGGGGACGCGCTGGGAAGGCAACTGCAGCCTTCCCGAGATACAGGAGAATTAACTGCGCAGATGCAAAGCCTATGGCAGGATCTTCCACAGGGGGTCATAAGTGTTCTAATTGAATCGATGCCACGCCGAATTTCGGCTTGTATAGCTGCCAGAGGTGGCTTTACTACTTACTGATTTTTAACCTTTTGCAAGCTGTAACCGCTTAATAAAATGATATATTTTGTTCTGAATTTTTAATCATTTGTTTATTTTCATATACACTACATGCATACCAAATTTCGTGAATGTAGCTCAATTTCTTCTGTGCATATATTTTTTTGCGACAGAGTGTATTTTCTCATATCTCCCTTTGGATTTTTTAAAATTTTGTGTTGATATGGTTTTACATCTGATGGTTTAATGTAACTTCTGATAATCTTATCCTCATGTAGTTTTATGGGGATCGTATACATATTTTATATATTATCATACTGCCCATATATGATATATATATTTCAGTCATCACTATAGTTATTTATGATTGTATGTACTCATTTGTTTGTGCTCTTTGTAATAGAATTACAATTGTTAATAGAAATATTGCGAAAAAGTATTTGAATAATTAATTTTTAGCAACATGCTTTTTTAATTGTATCATTCTGTACTGTAGTTGATTTTGGATTATCTCAACAGAAACCTCTATTTTAGATAACTTTTTTATTTTAGATCATACTAACTTAATTTTTTATAGTATTGAACTATAACTAATACTTTATATTAGATATATTACAGAGATGTTAGATAGTATTACACCATTCCTCATGTAATATTAATTTAATTTTTTCCTGTTGATGGCTTCCTAATATTTCTTATTTATGCTGTTATTTTGTTAATGTTTATTATCATTAATTTTTTCTTTCAGTTTATCTGGTTCAGGTTATTTTTCACCCATTTTTCAATAGCAGAAACTTAATACTGCTATTACTTTTCTAACATAATTTTTATTTCTATTTAAATTCATTTATTTCTGTTTACTTTATAGCTTGCTAAATTTCTCACATTGAAATATTTGTTTTTGTTAAACTATTATTTAATTTGAGACTAAATATAGAAAAAGTACTTTATATTTAATATAATAAAAGTAATATATATCTTATATATTGATTTAATAATTTAACAATCTTTTTAAATATTAAATAAGTCTTTATCAATAAACGAGATTTTTCTTTTACAGTCATTTTTTAATATAACGATGTCACAATTTAATAATTGCTCAATGAACATTTTTTAATCAGTTTTTTTATTTCAGAACCTGAAAAGGAAATTATTGTTATATAACGATTGATTGAGTAAATGAAGATACCAAACCCTATTTATTATTTTAAGCTCCAAGAAAATAATTATTGTTTACATAATGAATATGTTAGTTTTGTATAATATACTTTTTTTCGTCAGATACATGTTTAAATGATTTACTAAACACAGTGGAAAGAAAAACTACAAAATTGTAATAAAATACTAAAATATTTTTATCAGACAGTAATCTTTTGTTTTTGAATGATTTTAGTGAATGTTAACTAGGAATATAGGCTTTTCACCATATATATATATATATATATATATATATATATATATATATATATATATATATATATATATATATATATATATATATATATATATATATATATATATATATAGTTTTCTTTTGCTTACATATGTTTAATCAACCATTCAAACGATCAGAAGAAAAAATCATTTCAATAGCAATCTGTAAGATTTTTAATTTATCATTTATAAATAATGGAGAGGGATACTTTTACACTCAAAAAAGCCACTGTAATGCCAGGCTTTAGAGAAATAAAAGAATCGTGTCTACCAATGGAAAGCTGTGGAATAAATTTCGAAAAAGTGAATTGTAATGACGTTAATATAGGAATCATGCACACACAAGAGGAAGTGCTAACAGCTAGAGCAGAAGGGGAATTTCCATGACGATATGTTATACATTCAAAAATGTTCGTGCAACGCAGGAGGTAGCTGAAGAGGAAAGAAATTAAACAAATTTCGAAAAAAGGAATTTTAATCACATCATTATATCAATCACTCGCAACGCATGAAGGAAAGAAGAAATTAAGTTTCACTTCGGTAAATGTCCAGGCTTAAGTTTAGGGAAAGGAAACAAACAAGTCAAAGCAGTTTCGAAAAAGAATAATGGAAGTACTGATTTTGTGAAGAGAAGGGAAAATTTATAAAAGTAGAGAAGTCTCATCCCACGCCGGGCCATGCAGCTAGTATTGTATACATAAAGATATATGTCCTAGGGTATCACTAATGAATCTCTGATTGATTCGTTACTCCTAGCACTGTTTCATTTTTATATGCCTCTGTTTATCTTTTCCCAACACAAACACATTTCCCTACACATTTAAACATTGTGAGATGAAGAAGCGGATATCTTAGCTGACCACCCTTCACAGTACTGTTTTGACTTCAAGATCACATTAAGCCTCGAGAGATTTAACGCGAGTCAGTTTCTTTACCCGGAACAACTTGCTCGGAAAATTATCCTCATTTACGAGTTCAATGGAACACCACTTAGAAAAAACAGTTAATTTGATTTTGGAGCTACAGAACGGAGCTTACAGAAACGGCAAGTTCTCGAATTTGAGAGCCATTTTCTTGTGGTGCGAGCTAGTCATGGTTCTGCTCATAAATCTTAAAGCTTGAATTGTTATTCATTTAAGCTTTCATTAGATGCGTAATATATTAGCACGATTTAATTTTCTTGGAATGTCAGAGCACGATTAACACTCGTGGGATATTTTGCAAGGTCATATGATGTGCGTGCCTACGATTTTCGCATCCAAAAAAATCTATCAACTCCAGACACAATCGACCCTCAATCTTAGGCTTGCGAAGCGAGCTTGCTATTTCTAAGACACCCAGCCGACCAGAAATATCTAAATTACTATAAAAAAAACGTCTCTGAAAAGTTGTGTTTGGAAATTTTTTATAGCAGATAAGCGTTTTTATTTTCATATTTCGAAAACATCTACTACTTGGATTATTTAACATGTTCCCCTGTTACACTATTATATAAACCTATAATTGGTACGATTTCAATGTATCTCTCTTTCATAGAATACTATAGACGTACCAGATAAGTTGCATAACCGACATTTAAAGAATGTCTAATATTGTATGTAGGCATTATGAATCTAAGGGGACATATTTGAACTTCAAAATTTCTTGGGGCTCGTCACACCAAATATATATAGGCGCCTATAAAGATATTCTCTACAAAGAAATCGTGTTTCTTAATGATGATATCTGTCACCTATAGTTATATGGCTCATTCTAATGAGTTATTAAAAATCGTTACTGTAGTAAATAAGTGTTTTTATACTTTTCAGATTACCAGAATTATTACACAAACTGCCAAACAGATATTAATGACAGACTTCTTAAATATGAATTACTCTATCTGGAGATGAAGTAATATTAAAATAGATGTGTGTGTTTGTGTGTGTATCACTTTTATATTTTTCCCTTAAGACCGAGTGAGTGAATAAGAAAGCGCATGAAACTTCGCGTGATTGAATGAGGGAGGGAGTTAAAAATTTTATGTATATATATAACTTCGTACTGTTCAGCTACTCGAAGGTGATGGACTTCGTAATTTTGGACCACTATCAAATAACAAGGACGATATCTAATCAGTACCCCCTCTAATAGCTACCACACCACACCAACGAGATGATTTGTGATTGTACGACAGATTTAATGTATCCGTCTGCCCTAAAATCATGGTGATTTTTTTAAATTAACAATTTCTTTTTTATGATTTTATTTTATTCACCAACTTATTAGCTCTTTAAAAACACCAAGTGTCTTATTTTCCATTAAACTAGAACAAAAACTGCTAGTGTTATAGTAAAATTAGTTGTCAGAAGTATAAAACAGATGCCAAACTTTAAAATGCGTTTTACTCGAATTGTGTTTCTTTCAAAAAGTTCAAACAAGGTCATTGCTTACTCAAAAAGTTTTTCAAATAATTTGCTAGAATTTTTTGTGTAAGTTGTGAATAACATTAAAAGTATTTTAGCTTTCCAATTGAACAATCACTCTTTTATAACAAAATTTACAGTTCTTTATGTGAATATAATCTCTGTTTTTTTAAGAAATTTCATATAATAGCTAAGATAAAGTTCTTCAGTTTTTTAAAAATTAAAATAAATCTTATTGTGTATGTCATTTAGAAACGGAATAGCAAAATAATGGATCAAAATGAAAAATGGAGAATTTGTTCATTTCTTTTTTGAACAGAGCGGGCTCCGTTCATGTAATTGTTTGTCAATTTTTACCCTTTTTTCCCATTTTAATTGTAATAATTTATTTTTCTCTTCTTAATTTTAGCCTTTTTTTCTTAAGATGTGTGTGTGTACTAAATAAATCTAATATCCACAAAAAACTCCATTTAAAAAAAAAAAAAGTTGCCATTAGTAGTGGTTATCGCTCCCCTATATGGTGGGTTTTCAGTGGTAATAGGTTCGAACTCATGACCTTGACCACTAGGCTATTGCGGCCATAATAACATTGCCCTATACGAAAACTCGAAAGCTAATAATGATGTACCAAGATTTTGGAATCTCAGACAAGTGACGAAACCGTCACTTGAGTTTGCACTCTCTCTTTTAACTACCACATCACACTACAACAACGGGGGAAATTGAGCCTCAAAGATTTACAAAGCATTGGTTTCCTCTCTATACGGAATGTCTTGAGTGGCACGAGTGCCACTGATCACGTTATCATATCATTTGGCTACCTCAGCCTCGGGATGAGGGTAGCGGTAGCCCAGTAGTCAAGATATCGAATCATGGCAGGCATGTCAATAGTTCGAGCTCTGTACCACTAAAGACCCACCGTGTAGAGCAGCGATGCACGTTATATCTGTCGAGAGCTGAAGCGTCCTCCCGTTGGTGTGGTGCGGCAGTTGCGAGAGGGGGTGCCAGCTCAGGTGTCGTCCACGTCACTTGAACATGGTCCGGTCATGGTTGACCATTTCCTGGTCTGTCGCCAAAAGCCATCGTGTAGCTGAACAGTCCGACCTTAATATTCACTCACTCACAGCTTTGGGATTCGACAGGAAGAACTTCAAATAATAATTTAGTAGTTTTAAACTTTAGTTTAAACATCAAAACCAATGTGAAGTCCTGACATTTTTTAAACAGAATTAATATAGCTTTTTTCAAAATGTTTCAAGTATTAAGTTAATATTTAGTTAAAATCCTTTTGATGAATTTTCGTCATTATAACAATGTTAGCTATGAATATATTATTCTCTCTCTCTCTCTAGTATTATACACTGCTCAAAACAATTAGGGGAGCAAGCAAAAAAATGAAGAAAACCGTGTGAGACAGCCACGTTTTGGCAAACAATGCATGGTACACGCGTATCAATGCGCAATACAGAAAAAAGGCGTAAAAAAATTTGGAATTAAGCTTTAATTCTTTGAAAATATGGAAAAAAACATGAAAAGATGATTTAGGGCAACAATTTGGTTACATGTAAACGATAAAAAAATGTACTGTTTAGACATGATGTATGAGTTTTAATAGGGCGTGTGGTCTCCTCGAACAGCTAAGATTGCTGCACACCTGTTTGCCATGGATGCGATGAGGTTATCGATCAGACTTTGGGGAATACTGTTCCACTCCTCAAGAAGTGCAATCTCCAAGCCTCGGACCGTAGCATGCGGCCTTGGTCGCGCAGCAATGCGTCGTCCGAGTATGTCCCAAACATTCTCGATTGGATTCAGGTCAGGAGAGCACGCTGTCCATTCCATACGCTGTATTGTTTCAGCTTCAAGCATGTTCTCCACCTGACGAGATCTATGCGGTCGGGCATTATCATCCTGGAAAACAAAAGAATCTCCAATGGCTCCAGCGTAAGGGATGACATGAAGTCGAAGTATCTTGTCTGCTTACCTTCTGCCCGTCAAAGTGCCATTACGAATGATATGCAGGTCCTTACTTCCGCCTATGTTGATTCCACCCCATACCATCCAACTAGCTCTTCTGTATTGTGACCTTTCACGAACGAATGCGGGGTTATTTCGAGTGCCCCTGTCCCTCCATACAAGAACACGTCGGGTGCCACACTCTAGACTGAATCGGGACTCGTCAGTAAACAGCACTTGGCTCCAATCATGTTGCTCCCCATCTCGATGTTCAGCAGCCGATCTTCTTCGGGCCGCACGGTAGCGTGGCGTCAACGGAATGCAGACCATTGGCCTACGTGCATAGAGCCCTCCCTCATGAAGCCGATTACGTACTGTTTGGCTGGACACCCTTCGTCCTATTGCCAAGAGCAACTGTCTTTGCAGCTGGGTAGCATTCTCTGTTCTGTTTCGACGGGCTGTTAACTGTATATACCGGTCATCATTTGATGTAGTGGCGCGTGGCCGACCTGCCCCTGGTCGACGTCTAACATTTCCTGTTTCTTGGAATCGATTCCACAGCCTTGCAACAACACTTCTGGCGACTCCAACAGCATCCGCGACACTACGTTGTGTTTGCCCGGATTCCAGTCTGCCTATAACACGCCATGCCATGGATTCCGGTAAATCACGTTGTTGAGACATTCTCAAGTAACCTTGTCTCAAAAAAAAATATTGTCCAATCTAATTTCACAGTTACGGCAATAAAATAGACGTTTTTGCAACATCCCGATTTCTGCCATTATCTCCTTTTTCTGGTTTTTGACGTCATGAACTTTGATTTGCATATAAAGTTTTCTTCTTCCGTTTCCTGGTAGGCTTTACATTATGGATGATTCATTTTATGTTACTTATTGGTACACATCTTTGCTTACTTTTGTTAAAATCATGTGCTCCCCTAATTGTTTTGAGCAGTGTACTAACAAAATATCAATACAAACGCAGCTTTCCGTAAAATCCGGCGTATGACACTGACACGCGCGCACCTATACTTTCAAGTTTTACTTTTTTTTAATGTCAAGGTATTTTCACCATACAACGTGCACCCCCTTTTTACGAAGACACCTGGAATGTCCCCGTGCTATGATCTTATTTTTTGAAGTCATTAATTCAAAGTATTATTTAACACTTTTAAAGAAATAGGATACTTCTAGAATTACAATTCTTAATATTCACAAGGCGTGCCATTTATTTTAAGTAAACAGCATTTCTAAATATGTAAAATTCTTAATTTCTCTTTTATTACGAGCACATTTCTTTATTTTTAAAGCTATCATTTTCATACCTGGCGTACAACGCGCTTCCGTAAATTTCGATCTAATTTTTTTTTATTCAAAGTAAGAGTAATACACCAGATTTTACGGTATAAAACACTACTTGTGGTTCAAAACTGGCAACTTAATGTTAAAGAAAACGAATGATTAAAACATCATTTGGTTATTGGCAAATAATATGAAATTCTGTGTGCAATGCTTTAACCTTTTAATCCAATTTGGCTGTGAATTGGTGTTGTTTTAAAATTATGAAGTATATTGTACTATAAGAAATAATTTTTAAGTGTTTGAGTCTTATAAATGAAAATCTTAAGTCATGATTTTGAATCTATTGTTGAGTGTCACTTAGGTGAAACTGTTTTAACCTTCAATCCATATTTCAGATTTTAAATTGTGTATTTAATTTTTGTTTGACCTAACATTTATAAAGAATTCCCCATCTGGATTTAGTATATGAATAACTCTAATATATAATCAATTACTTCAATAAAAAGTATGTTGGCTATGTTACCGTATGGGGATTAGTTTAATGCTTAAATTAATTCGCAAAGAAAATTATGCCAAATTTGAGGCAATATATTAATTAACAAACGTATATTAGTATCTAAACATATATATTGGAAATTTAGCAACAAAAGGAAAATTGATCTAATCGATAATAAAATCGGCAGTAGGTTTTCTACAAAGATTGTGATTCTTATCTTAAAAATTAAAACGTAAAAAAAAAAAAAAAAAAAAAAAAACGTCATAGAGGAAAACCATTCGAAAATCATAACCCTACCCAAAACGTTATGGAATTCTTGTAATTTTCCGAACATAATGTTCATGTCAATAAATGCAGGTTCAAGATTGAGATATACATTAACGAAACACTTAATACAATACGAGGACTATTGGCGACTCTGTTCAGTATTTTGAACCTCCATCATTTGACGAGGATTACACGTGAGCTAGCACTTAAATCTTCTAAATACTGCAACACGCCAAACAGAGCAACAGATTTACGGAGCAACGACCTCCTTTATACTGCGGTTGCTCAGTATCACCAAAAAACTTATCCTAATAAAAGAATAAATAAAAGTCGTAATTACAAGATTTTTGCTACTTTTAAAATGGGCTCCGGACATCACCCCTATCTTGTCGTTTCATTTGTTTTGACAAAAAAATATGCTCCTTATGGGAAATTTTTGAAAGGAGGTTTCGGAAATGCCATTTGTGAACGTGGTAGCCAAGCGGTCAGGGTAAGGCACTCGTGGCTGACATGACTTGAGTCCGTGCCTAGTACAGCTAAAGACCCGCGTTATTGGAAGCGATGCAGGTTAAATCCGCTAATCTCAAATGTCTTCCCGTTGGTAGGGTGTGGTAGTTACGAGAAGGGGTGCCAGCTCAAGTGTCGTCATCGTGTCTTGACCATGGTTCAAAATTTCCAGATTCGTTGCCAAAAGCCCTCGAAAAGCTTAACAGGGCAATTTAAATATTCACTTACTCACTCGAAATGCCCTTTACAATAAGATAAGATATTTACTTGTTTCTCCTTCGTGGGGAAGAATAAATCAAGTGATAGATAATATTAACATTTTCAGAGTACAGTAACCTTAAACAAAATTTCAAATTAAAATCTACGAAAAAAATACTTTTGACACAGGAAATTTGAAAAAATCACTTTTCCTTAATTTCTTTTTTAAATAATCTGGATAAACAAAAATAGAGCAAATCCAAACCATTTTTCATTTAATATTATTGAGAATAATGGAATCATACTAACAAATGAACAATCCCAAACAAATTGCTTTTTACAATATTACGCAAAACGAACCAACGATAATATACAAAATAACTCTATTCCGAACAATAGCCAAGATAATAATAAACCTTTCTGTTTAAAAGAATTAGAAGTAGCAATATGTCATCAAAAGAACAGCAGTCCAGGACACGAAAAAATTTATTTACAAACAATCAACCATCTCCTCATCAAAGCAAATTGATCTTCACAAGTCCAATTCCAAAAGATTAGACTCGCGCAATTATTTTACCTTTCATAAACTCTCACAAAAGTTAAAAGGAAGTTGCGTCATACCGTCCTATATCACTTACCTCAGTAATGCCAGAATGTTAGAAAGAATGATCCTCTGCACAGAATGTTAGATTTCAGTTTTCGAAATAAAATTTTTCACGTAAATCATCGTGGTTTATACCATTACAGTAGCAGCATTAATATGTTAATACAATTACAACATGATATTATACTGGCTAGAGAATGCAAGGAATATATTACTTTCGTAGCATTAGATATTAAAGCAAAATATGACTCAGTGTGGTCTAAGGGGTCTTGTTTCTAAATTAAAAAAAGTTGGATACTCTGGTAGATTGCTTCAATGCATACAAAACTTCCTACACCAGGTAAAACTTCAAATTAAATGGAGGAAAAACTTTTCGAAAATCAACAAAAATAATTTTGGCCTACTTCAGGGTTATATTTTAAGCCCTTTCCTATTTTAAATTTAAATGGAAGATATATCTGAAATCCAGCACGACAGCCATTTTCTGGTTTGTGTATGGGTGTGTGTGTGCAGACGATAATTCTTATAAAATAGCGATACAAATTGGAATAATATATTGACAAACTGCAAGAATCTTTAAATAATTTTTCAGTCTATTACAAAAAAAGGAAATTGTCCACCTCTTGAGAAAAAAGCAATCTAAATAACTTTTCCAGAAAAAGAAGAACAATACCTCCTTTACTTAAAATATGCAACATACCTATTCCCGAAGATAAGAGACTTAAAATCCTGGGTATAATCTTCGATCCCAAAATCACCTGGAAAACTCATAAATACCTTCGTCGGAAAGGATTTAAATATTTAAATGACATTAAAGTCTTATCTTCCCCTAAAAAAGCAACAAGATCTGATCATCTTTTAAATATTATTAATACCACAATCCGATCTATCTTTGACTACGGAAGTCAACTTTTTTTTCTTTACCAGCAGTAGCAATAGACAGAAACTAGAACTGATTTACAGTGCTGCCTTACGATTAGCCCTAGGTCTCCGAAGAAGCACCCCGATAGATTTATTAAGAGCAAAATCTATGAATAGCGGTATTAATAATCATCATACTTTCCTATGTCTAAAATTTATAACTAAACAATTATCATTAAAAGAATGGTTGCTGAATGCATGGCTATTTTGGGATATTAATGATATTTTTTTATAAATATAGAAAAAAAGAAACTAGTAGTTTTCAAAAGGCAATCAACCTGCTCCAAGAGCTTTGTATCTCTAGCATGGACATTTTTTAGTGGATCCCTCCTCCACCAATCTAATAAAATCACAAAATGAACATCTATACTCATGAACTGCCGTTTCAAAACTGGAATCTACCAGAGGTTATAGTGCGAAATATGTTTATTGAATACATTCAAACAAAATTTAATAACAGTATCATAATAACAACAGATTGTTCAAAAAATACTAATCAAGCATCATTAGGAATTTTGATCTCCCCCAAAAAAGTTCGACAGAATTACTTACTGAAAGAAATTATTTCAAATTTCACAGCTGAAACAATAGCCATATGGACCTCATTATAAAATTGTGTTACTGAAGTAGAAAACTATGTTGTGCAGGACAGTTTATCAGTTTTAAAAAGTTTCCAAAATATTCATATAAAATCCAATACGATAACTTTAAATTTAAGTTCAAATTTACAAGAGTGTGCTCAAACAGTTCAATTCATTACATTCATTTGGGTACCAGCTCACAAGGGAAAAGAAATAAGTGAAAAAGTGGATAAATTAGCTAAAGCCTCTTCAGAACATTGGAATATTATTTCATGGATTTCTTTGGAAGATCTTCATACATTTTTCAAAAAACAACATAAAATTATAAAAGAAGCATGGAAAAACAGCAGAAAATATAAAAATTATAATCATTTTTCTCATCTTGAAAAGTTGAATAGACAGGCAGCAAAAAAAAGACATACAGAAGTTTTACTCTATAAGTTGCGAGCTAAAATATTACCATTAAACGATTTTTTTCCTTTTTTTTATAAACAGATTATCCTTTGTATGCAGATTATCAAGTACCAGAAACTAGTGAACATTTTATATTAACTTGTATGAAATACAAATCACAGCGCAAAATTTTGAAAAAATTTATCTCCAAGCACGAAAAAATGGTCTTATTCCTCAATAGCGAATTGTAAAATAATAAAGCATGTTCAAAAAGTTGAAGAATTTTTAACATCAACCAATAGATTCTAAACTTCCAGCTAATAGGTTTTCAATACTCCACTTTCATTAATTTCGGTTGAAGCACAAGTATTAAGACTACTGACGTACAGTGCAATCACTAACTGTACGTAGCAACCTAAGTTAAAAACCTAATCCAAATTCTATCAGAGCATAAGGCGTTGGCCAAGCCTCTAGATTAGCAGTGTAGTCACTGAACTGAACGGAACGGAATGAAAACAAATAGAGTAAATGTCATAGACAAAGCACAAATCACTGAAACGCATTGATCTTATCATTTTTCAAGAAAGTTGTGTAATGTAAATACTCGGTTTAAATTAAGGAATAATTAAATTTCAATTCGTCACCATTACATTCAAGATATGTTTAGAATATTAAAAATATCGAAGAGTTTCGTCTACTCGTAAAGAGTACATACATCGTATCCTGAGTTGCTAAGACACGGAATTAAGATTCTTCCTTCTGGTATTGTTTTATCGCAAAAAGAAAAAAAAACGCAATAGACAACACATTCCAGAATTGCGTTTGCATATAAATGCGATAAATAAACGTTATAAAAATGAAACTACATAAACTCAGCTTCCGCAGTACGCTGTCAAAGATTCATCTGGAATTTTAGAACATTCTAAAATCATACGTTAGAATACAAAATTAAGAAAATAAATTTTTGTTCCAAAATCTGAACCGCTACCTGTTCCGTTAAATAATTTTCTAACAAAATGTGTGATAAAATTCTATCCAATAAATGCAAAAAACGCATTCAAAATGAGTGTGTGAGCAATTTGGATAATGCAGAGCCATTTTTGTTACTGCATACAGATGAATTTGAAATTTTTCAATCTGGATTCCAACCAATAGTTGATAAAGAAGGGTTGGGATATACTTCGGAGAATACATCTCTCATAGGCAGTGAAACGATAGAAAACAACTTCAAGAAAACTCAAGAATTTGATACAAGTAGAATCCATATTTTTAACCAGCAGCCAATTTGTTCTCATGGCGAGCAAAGTAATTCAAACTAAAAGTGCTTTTAATACAATGAAGAAAAGTGGAAATTGCAACAAGATAGGGATCAGGAAGAATCAGTTAATATATGAGCTGTTGGGAGATGTGTCCGAAATGCATGTGATGTTCTTCATGGAATGGTTTCCGAAAATAGCGATATTCTTTCTGAAATCATCCATCCTCAAACTAAGGACATCTTTTCCTCGGAATTTAATGTATTTCCCTCAGAAGAAGAAACGTCAGCTCTTAAGAAAGAAAATGTATATAAAAATGAAGAATATGCATTAAATACAAATAACAGCAAATGTGAAAAAGTAGAATTAAACAACAATCTAAGGCAACATGATTCAAGAGTCGTAAACTTCAAATCTCCGCATTCTCAAGTAGAAATTTCTAGCTTTCAAAGAAATTTCGTTTGTGACATTTGTTTGAATAAACTTAACAGTTTATATTCTCTTTTGGAACACAATTGCATACATTCTACTGAGAGGCAAGAAAAGCATGGCATATGTCAAGAAAATTTCTCCGATATTTGTCATTTTTCGAAGCAGAAACGTGCTGACACTGAGTCCAGAACTTTCCAGTATACTGTATGTGAGAAAATCGTTTCCAGAAAAGGAACGTAAGCGGCATATACACACAAATCCTGGTGAGAAAAGTATCCAATGAGACGTATGTAAACAAACATTTAATAATACAAGCACTCTTACTCCCCAAATGCATATCCAATTTAGAAAGAAACATTTGCAGTGCAGTTTATGCGGAAAGACGTTTTATCAAGAAGTTAAACTAGCTATACATATGAGAACACATACTGGAAAAAAACCTTTCCAGTGTTTTGTTTGTGAGCAAAGGTACTCAGATAAATGAAATTTTAATAAGCATATGCGAAGCCATAGCAGACAAAAACGTTTTCTGTGATATGTGGGTCAGGAAATATTATCCTAGATTCGAATAACCATACTGGACACCGAAGTAACCTTTCTACTTTAAGCCTTTTGAACAGAGGTAAGATCACTAACAACACGTATCTATTCATATTTGGACCCCTATCGTAAAGAGCACTTAAAATTAACGTATGTCATTTAATTTTTTTTCATAAAAAATATTGATAATCATGAACTGATGCATACTCTACAGGAATTCTTTCATGATATTAGACTGTATATCCAATATAAAAAGTATTTTTCGCATCCTTTTATGCATGTATTAAGCACAAAATTCATGGATCTGTTAAATGCTTTCACATTTTTTTAAAAAATTTTGTTAAATATATATACATTTCTCTTTATTATAGAACATTTTTCTCACTGCAATCCAAGATAACTTTCTTTGAATGTCAAAGAATATCATCTTGGATTGCTTTAGCAATTTCTTACAAAAACTTTCGATTTATATCAACTAAAATTTTCTTTATTAAAAATAAACAACTATGACTATTTTAAAACTCTGTTTCTGCTTTCCCAGCTAAAACTTAAGTGAATCGTTTTTCTTATTTTATTAGTGAATCATTTTTCTCCAAAACACTGCGAAAGCTTATAACAATCGATCTCGAATTGTTTTGATTCAGGATCAAGTGACAAGGAATAGATATTTCAACTGTTGCTCTCAAACTTCCAACCCACTCCAAGGGAAGAATTTTGAGACTCAAAGACTCATTTTCCCTACTTCACGATGAACTTAACTGTAGGATTTTATATAAATACAAGAACCAATATGAAATATTTACTTTCTTTGAGAGATCAAAAGAATGATTACGAATTTGTTTTATTCACTTTTATTCAGTTATTCTTCCTCAGAGAAAGATATCACTATGATTCGAATTTCTTAGTTTATTTTTAATAATAGATATTATTTAAATAAAAATATTTCGTAAAACAAAAAATAAATTTTTCAATAAATTATTTTATCTAACGTTAACGGATACTACTTTACGCAAACTGTTTCAACTGAGTATTTGAATGCAGGAAATACTATTATTACCTCAACAGAGAGGGAAATAGCAGCCTGGTTAATTTCAACACCAAATAACTGTTAACGAGTATAATGTGGTGTCAATATAGTTTTATTTAAATTTCTTCAATTTTCCTTAGATAGAGATATATTTTATTCGATCTTTCCTCTATTTTGGAAAAAAAATATGTTCCCACTTCCCAGGGAATTTTTTTTATTTATTTAGTAGATTTTTATGCATAAAAAAACTGATTTGTAATTACATTTTCTTAATCAGTCTTTAGTTTTGAACTTTTTAGTCTGAAACTTTGGTTTATTACCTTAATAACTGAAAGCTTTTATAATATTTTGAGCGATAAAGGAATATGGTAACCTTTGTAATATTCAATTAATTACAAAGTTTATTTGGATTATTCATATAAAGTTCACACGTACAGTTTATACAAAATCATATACACTGGCCTAAAAAAGTGCAACATTTTTGGCTCACCATAAAAAATGGCAGTAACAAAAAACGTCATTTTGACATGAATGATAATAACGAACTTTAAAAACATTAATGCAAAAACGATTGCTGCCACTTTTATTTTAAGAATGAACGTGTGAGAGAAATTATGCAAATATCAAGGCTTACGATAGTGTGTAAGTTGGGTTGATTTTCAACAGTTGTTGGCAGTTTCGGTGACAATAGAGACGTTAAATGGTGTATGAGACGTAATTTAATTTCTTCTCGTTATGGTGTCCGCAGTTGGATGGAAAATGGGATTATGCAGGTTGATGCTGCTAGACGTCTCAATGTGTCTCGTAGTGTTGTTCAGGGACTTTGGGATCAATACGAATGGCGTTGTGTCCGCAACCTGTTCGAAAGGCCCATAAGCTCAACACTGCACGTTTTCTAGCTCTTTCGGCACGAAGGTGAGAAAGGGCAGCTCGTTGCAGACCACTTTCAAGCATCAGGAAAAGCAAACTCCGCTACTACGGTGCGAAATCTATTATCTTCCGTTTGACGAGATATTGGTTTGGACGAAGTGCATGAACCGCTTATGCTGGGCAAGATAACATGTTTCTTGAAAGCAAAATGGGAATATGACAACGAGTTAAGACAATGGCGGTGATTCAGGGCGTCTACTGATCTGGTGAATGAGAATTTTCATAAATCCAACACTGTTGCATCCATCGTTATAGGGTGTGGAATCCTGGTTTGGGCAGGGACAGATAATGACGAAATGCAAGCGTAAGATAACCGTGCTGGTTTAATATTTTTGAGATTGGTCCATGATTCCGCCCATGTATTTCTATTGGTAACGATTTTATCTGATGGATGATAAACGACCCCCTCACCGAGCTCCATTGTTGAAAAATGGATGATCATGTTTTGGAACGCTTTGGAATGCTTTTTAAAATGAATAACATCTTTGGGACTATCTTGGCAGAGTTTTTCTTTTTATAATCCTCCTAATTTAATGTATTTAAACAAGGATTACTCTTTGTCTGGAAACGCCCATTTCGGTGTCAACTTAATAAACAGCATGATCGATGCACGCCGAAGCATTCAAGTCAGGGGTTGACGCCTTTTAAAACCCATTTTGTATTGTTTTTATGCCATTTTGGCGCCAAAAACACTGTGATGTGCTGTCCTCCAAGAATGGATTTTCCGCAAATTGCATTTTTACCTTAAAACGTTTTTGCAAAGCACTTATATAATTTTATGACGCATTAAAAAAAAACTATTTAATGCATATATCCTACAAATTTTTTATTTCTATATTCATATATTTACAAGTTAGATCACAAAAACGGTTTATAACTTTTTCAAATCATGTATTACAGTTTACTTTAATTTATGCACATCCAAAAAGTTGAAAAATCCTATCCGAAGTATGTCTTTTTGCTGTAATATTGTAATCGACTTATTTTTCTTATTCCAACGAATGAGATGCGTTTGCGTGGTAGATATGTAGTGTGAAACACATACTTTTAAGATTGGGAGTCGAGTTTGAATCAAGTCGATCCAATGGTATATTCTTTCTACACAGATCGAATAGTCTAAGTTTGTTGGCGAACTGATGTATCAAAAATAATTTGAAAAATGTTTTTGGGGTCTATCATCCATAACGTTCTAATTTTTACAGTGATTACAAGAAGATATGAGCAAATTTCATAATCATAAAAGAAAATCATTTCATAATCATAAAGAAATTTCAACAAATTTCTTTTATCACTACTTTGATTTGTTGGCCGCAGAGGACAACCCTTCAAAAACTACATAGACAGCGCAACCACCTTTCATGCAGAAAATGAGGAACTGATCATGTTATGGCAAATTCTATCATCAGCTGAAACTCAACAATATGATGTCGAAAATGATATAACTTGGTGTTTCATAACCCCACAAGCGTCTTGTTGCGGAGTCCGGTAGGAGTGCCTAATATGTAATGTCGAAGAATATCTGTGAAAAGTACTCGGGCGAGCACTTCTAGACGAGGAAAATATGTGCACACTCTTCATTGGAATAGAAGTCACTCTGGATAGTCGACTATTAGTCTACGAAGAGGAAAATATGACAAATCTGCAGCTTTAACACCAGCTCATTTCTTGATGGGACAAAACTAATGGCCTTTCCATCCGGGCTAAAAAACACAACACTTAATAAAATCTACAAGCAGCAAGACGTACTCGACTGTTTTTGGAAAAAATGGGCTAAAAAATATCTTCAATTACAATTCTTCCTACAAATTTGAAACAAGGATATGGGCAACGAGGATTAACATCCGAGTTGGAGGTATTGTGCTCCTGTAAGAAGATGTCTGGCCACAGCACTTGTGGAATAAAACTAAAGTGATGATCCTGCTGTTAACGGAATAAACGTAACCCACCCTGGCCAGCAGGCCATACCCTTCGAGGTTAACCAAGGTGGGGAGAATATTGGGAACGAGATTAAATCCAAAATTTAGTTTTCGTGTTTGGCAAATGTAGTTACAAAACCTTTGTAAAAAAAAATAGATGTAGAATTTAGTCCAATTCAATGTTTACAAATTAGAACAGACTTTTGCAAGCATGCATGTTTAAGAGTAGTTTTAACTATTAATGACTATGCTTAATTTTAATAATTTTAAAGGGAAAAAGAGCAGCTTCTTCTTGGTTAATACAAATATCGATTAATTATTTTGAGTTTATATCTATTTTTGCTTCTATTGAAACAAGTAAAAAATTTGACCTGTCATCAAAAAATTGTCAAAATAAACAATAAATCCTTGATGACAATGATTTCTCTTGTGTCATGAAAAGAGAAGGTCATTAACTCCCTCCTTTTTCAGAAAAATACATTTTAATACTGTGTAAACTTCAGTTTGAAAACAGTTAACGTTATTCACATTTCCTATTCTATTGCTTCATAAACATAAACGCCATGGCTTAGTTGACTAAAGCACCTGAATGTGAATTCGAGATAAGAAGTTCAAATCCCGTTGGAGATTCCTTTAATAGGTCTTTTAATTTTTACGTGGCATGACTCATAAAGCCATCCCCTACAAATTTCGTTTTAATATATGCTTCGAAAAATCATTCCGGGTTATACTAGCATAAATGTGAAATTGTATTATAAAAAATCTTCTTGAAGAGTATTCAGAGTGTAATAAATGAAAACTTTTAGCCACACGGTTTAGACACACAATTTTTGGTTGTCACGTAAAAAATACAGTACTATTTAGTATCCGATTTACAAGCTGGATCTTAAATATCATGATTAATTTTTTAAACTATATTTCATCATGACAATATCTAAAATATTCAAATTTATATACTCTTTTACGCATATAATTTATTTTTACAAAAATGAAACATTGTTTTAAACGTACTTCGATGAATTATCTTCTAATACAGTAGTTTTTAAGAGAATTCACGAAGAAAAACACAAAAAATTAGTATTATGTCCTATAGGCTTTACTTCAAAAGATACTTATATTTGA